>CAUYPK010059560.1:0-14135 GCA_963574355.1 Loris lydekkerianus
TCATTAAAGTATTTAATTTCTCCATCATAAATGAAATTCAGTTAAGCTGGATACAGGATCCAGGGTTGAAAGTTATTTTGCTTTAGGAGATTAAAAGTTGATGACCACCCTCTTCTGGATTGAAAAGTTTCATCAGAGAGATCTGCAGTCATTCTAATATTCTTCCCTTTGTATAATGGCATTCTTTCATCTGGCAGCTTTGAGAATTTTCTCCTTCGTATTAACTTTAGTGAAGTTAATTATAATATGCCTGGGGGTTGTCATATTGGGGTTGAGTTGTGCTGGAGTTCTGAAACTGTCTGTTATCTGAATTTCAGAATCTGTAGGCATGTCTGGAAAATTCTCTTTCATAATTTCATGGAGAAGGGCTTGTGTGCCTAGTGAGGGCACTTCATTGGTTTCCGGGATTCCAATGAGATGGATATTAGCCTTCTTTGAATTATCCCAGAGCTCTCTGAGAGAATGATCCGTTTTTGCTCTCCATTTCTCTTCCTCTTTAAGAGTTTGGGAGCATTCAAAGGCTTTGTCTTCAATGTCATAAATCCTTTCTTCTGCTTGTTCCACTCTGTTACTGAGGGATTCTACTGTATTTTTCAGATCTTTGAGGACTGAAAATTCTTGCTTCAGTGTGTTTAAGTCTTTGGTGGTTTTGTCTCTAAATTCGTTAAATTCTTGAGATAACTTTTAAATTTCTTCTCGAATTCCTAATTCCGACTTTTGAATTGCTGCTTGAAGTTTTAATTTCAAATTTTCCTCCACTTTATTAATCTTGTTTGCAATCCAAATTCTGAATTCAATTTCTGACATCTCAGCCAGTTGTTTGTGAATGGGATCTTTAATTGCATTGGCCATATCTTTCCTGGGGGGGGGGGTGTTGATCTATTCTGGTTATTCATGTTACCAGAGTTTTTCCGCTGATTCTGTCCCATGATTATTTTACTCCCTTTGACTTTTCCCCTGGAGCTTTGTCGAGGACCCATATAGTGCTGTGGCCTGAGAAACTGGGGCCCTGTTTGTTGTTGTGGGGCTAAGTGGTTCTGTCTAGTTTTCAGCTGGTTTTTGTTCGACCCTAGTGAAACAGTTACTCTGGGTTGAAGTCTTAGCTGTGGAGAAATATCAGCAATTAAGTCACCCCACCCAACACTGGCAACAATTGGAAAAGGAAAATCAAACATTCCTACCACCACACACCCAGGGCACCCCCTGAATAATTCTCAGGCGATTGGCTCAGTTCAAAAGGTCCAAATCAATTGTCTCAGTCAGCACCTGTCTCAGGTGGGAGAGTTTAAGAGGGCTCTGGGAACTGGATCACAGGGGTCTGGTGACTACTCTGATATGGCTGCTCTAGTGCTGGGTGTAGTCAGGAGAAGCCACCTAGCCAATAGATCAGTCGAGAAGGTTGATGCCTCCTTCCCCACCTTGCGCCACTGTCACACCCAGTCACTGGTAGCCCTAAAGTTGACTGACCCAGTTGCCTGTAGTGAACAGATACTCCAGGGGTTTGCACCTGCCTTAATCACAAGGAAATCGGCCAGGCCGCTGCACTCTGCCTCTATCTAGCAGGAGGAGGTGAGGCCTGACAACCTCGGGCACTTGATGAAGGTTGGGGGGTGTTCACTCAGGTCCAGCCCCGCCCCTGATAGAAGTTACTGTCAGTTCTATCCTGCTGTCTTCCTTTGTCTATAGGCTGATGATCCCCTGAGGGCCAGGTGCATCTTAGGCTCAGTAAAGCAGTCCTCTGGGTCAGCCCCGCCCTGGGAGCTTCCTGGGTCTGTGACTTGGTAAGGCAAATCCTTTACTCACAGGTGGTTACTGGCCTCCTCTGGTTGCCCAGGGAGACAGGGGGTGTGGCTTCAGAATATATGGGTGTGAGGCGTATTGCTGCTAAAAGACGGCTGCTGGATTGTGCCACCAGGAACTGCTGCTCTGGTGTGGTTCATTCTCAGCCGACTGTCCTCTCCTCAATCCCATGCCCCAGAATCAGCACTGACCAGCTTCAGCTTAGGTCCTGTCCACACCTCTTGAGTAAATTACTCAAGAGTCTGGACTCCTGGGGGACAGGCCTCCAGACCTCAGAGTGAGAGTGGAGGGGAGTGCTGGAGCTCAGTGTTGCAGGTGGAGAATATATGCAGTTTTATATGGTTTTATGCCTGGCCGTATTGCTGCTAAAAGACATGCCTCAGGGAACTGCTGCAGCTCAGTGTGGTTCCCTCTCAGCCGACCATCCTCTCCTCACTCCTGTGCCCCAAAGTCAGCACTGACCAGCTGCAGTTTAGACATTATCCACACCCCTCGAGAAATAACCCAAGAATCTGATCTCCTGGGTGACAGGCCTCAAGACCTCAGAGGGAGAGTGGAGGGGAGTGCTGGGAGCTCATATTTGCAGGTAGAGAGTATATACAGTTTTATACAATTTTATGTCTGTCAGGAGAACACCAAGGCTCCCTAGTAGGGGAGGCAGGTCCAGTTTTTAGAGGGTCTATCCCATATAGTGTAGTGGGAGGACCTTTGAACTGTGCCCGTTTGTTTGTGGGGCACTCCAAGCTGTTTTCATGGGGGAGGGGACTCCCGTCCACTTGGTAATGGATTTTGTACCTTTTGTTTGTATCCTTGTGGTCACAGCTCACCTCAGCGGGGTTGATGTGCATTCTTTAGCCTTCTCTCTTGGTGCAGCTCAAATCCACCAGGTTACTTGCTAAATTTTTGTCCTTTAACTCTCCTTCTGGACAGGAGCCTCTGTGGGAAGCTGCTTTCAGTCAGCCATATTGTCTCTGTCCCCGAGAATATTTTATAATAACCAATATTTGATAAAATTTTACTTAAATGAGGAGACAACAATTTTAATTCTGTAAAGGTTATAGTGATACATCTCCAACCATGTGTCACAGAAATCAAAATGCATATGGCTTCATAGTAAGGTGTTCATACACAGAGGTTTAAATAATAAAACAGGGAAAAGTGAGGAATAGAAATAATGCATGTAATGGGCTTTGTCCTAATTCTTTTGAAATTGGGAAAGTAATTGGCTAACTTTAAACAAGCAAATAATTAACATGTATGTGCAAAGCTATATGTGTTTGACATTGAATCACTCCTTCATTACAGTGCTTATAATAAAAATAAGACAAACCGCTCCTTATTATTGAAGAGGTACCATAGTAACAAAATCCAAAATCTTCTTACTGTTAACAAAGGTGTCCAACCTGTGGCCTGTAGGCTGCATGCTGATTTGGGGAGGACTTTTTTTGCACTACTCTGGTGGTATATATCACAAAAAGTATGCACATGCAAGGATCTTTCTCTTTTTTTTTCTTTTTTTTGCTAATTGTCTTTCCTTAGTTTTTGTGTATTTAATGTGTGGCCCAAGACAGCTCTTATTCTTCCAATGGGTAGCAGAGAAGATAAAAAAGTTTGTACATCCCAAATAAGCATATATAAGGTATCCTAATATATGTTTATTCAATTCCTTACTACAGTCTAGGGTTCATGATCCAACTCACAAAATTCCAATGTGTCATTGAGATTTGTGACTTTTCATCCTCGTCAGCTTATTCTTGAGCTTACTCATGGGCATGGGGCCTGAGCTGGACTCTTAGGGTGCAGAAATGCCCTGCAACTCATGTCTTCAGCAGGGATGTCTCTTCTCAAGCTCCCCTGACCATACACAATCCAAAACCTTCTATTCTATCTTTTATTCTACCTTTCAAAATCCTGCCTTCTGTGTATCCAGGCTCCAGCATGGATAGTCAGTCAGTGTTCCTTATCTAGTATCCCTGCTGATAGAGGAATAGAGAGCGTGGGGTTCTGACAGAAGAGATGGCTTCAGGGGCCAGCTTTATAATGGACTGGCTTCCTGGTGGAATATGCAAATATAAATACATGAAGAGAACTTTGTCCCTGGACTTTGAAGGTATACATTCTAGTATAATATAGCTCCTGGTAATAATCTTATTACTCCAAAAGAAAATTTGACTCATGTTAACAATAATCCACTGTTGTTATTTTAGCTTTGGAAGGTTCCTATTATAAGGAATGGTGGTACAGAAAGAAAAATTCATGTTATCATATAAATATATATTTTTTACTTAATGAATGAATACATTACTTAAAAACAGCTTTATTGCAGCAACCTGTTGTGGGCAAATCAACTATTTGATTCAAGGGTAGAAGAACATTTATGGAAATATAGTCAAGAATAATTTTAGTCTTAAGAGTTCATGTGAAATAGATTTCTTAGAGTCTTGAGCTAGCATATATTAAGCATCAAAACAGGAAAAAGTACAGTAAATTTGTGTGATATAGCCTATCACACAAATTTGGCTTAAATGTATGATGAGTTGGCTTAAATGTATTTCAATTATAGAATGATAGTCTTACATCTTCTATTTATGCAAGAATACATACAATGATTAAGTTGAAGAATAGAAATTTTGATAAAGATATTACATATTAATTAACTAACATATATTAAAAGAATTTACTATGTTTGAGTTAGGATATTGAGGCTTGTGGTAATTTAAATCTGAGATATTATTTCTGGCCCTGAGGAATGACCCTGCAAGGACACTGTTGCCTACTTTATAGGTCCTGTGACTTATCAAATGGAAGATAGTTAGTAGCAGCCAATGATTGAAAATCATATCAGCTAAAAGAATGATTATTTTATTATTAATTTATTTATTTGAAGTTCTAAGAATTTAGCTATTTCAAGGGGTCATTTTAAAAGATATCATTTCTCCTAGATAAGAAGCAGAAAGAACAAACTGTGTGACGAGAGGCTTAGAACTTTCAGCCCCATCTTCCGATCTTTGTGAAAGGGAGAGGGGCTGAAGGTTGAGTCGATCACCAGTGGCCAATAATTTAACAAGTCTTGCTTGTTAAGGCTTAATGAAGCCTCCATGAAAATCATACTGGACAGAGTCTGGAGAGCTTCCTGATGGTTGAGCATGTGGGTGCATACAGGGTAACATTGTTAGGGCACAGTGGCTCTGGACCTTCTCTCATACTGTGCCCTGTGCACCTCTTTCCTCTGGCTGTTTGTCTGTATTATTTGTAATATCCTTTATAACAATAGGAATGCATAAACTGTTTCTCTGAGTTCTGTGAGCCTCTCTAGCAAAAGAATTGAATCCAAGGAGGTGTCGTGGGACCCCTGATTTATAGCTGGTTGGTCAGAAGTATGGGTCACAACCTGGGACTTGTGATTGACACCTGAAATGTGGGCAGTCTTGTGGGGTCTGATGAACTTCAGGTAGATAAGGTCAAAACTGAATTAAATTGTTTAACACCCAGTTAGTGTCGAATGGAGAATTAGTTCTTGGTAATGAGAAACACTCACACATTTGGTGAACAAAGATGAAGTATCATGTGTTATATTGTGTAAGACTAGTAAAACAAAAACAAAAACAGTGTAGTTTGTTTTCCCCTCAAAAGCCCTTAGTGATTATAGCAGAAGTTCCATAGTTGATTACCCCCCAACATTGACCATCTCCTTAATGTGACCTAATTTTAGACCTGACAGATACTACATGTACATATTAGTACAGTGTGCCTACTTACTTATGTTGACCACCTCTGTATGTTGGCCATTTTATTACAGTCCCTTGGGTGGTCAGAGTTTCTACTGTATTCTTTTTGTCTTAATTCTTTTATTTATTCAGCTCTTTTTCTTACTTAGATATTATCTCCATTGCTAACTTTAATAGCATATATTATATAACATATCCACTTAAAATATGTTAAATGCCTGTTATCGAATGCATGTACCTTTTGACCTTTTACCCAAAACTTCTTTCTACTCTCCTTGTGTAGCACAATTAGATGCTTAGTAAATATTTTATGGGGTTACAAATGATGATGAGAATCGTGGATTACAAATCATCATTGTTTTAAAAATTGGGACTCATATGTCACTTGTTATTCTCCTTTATTTTATAGGTACATTTAGAGAAGAACAGAAATGCACATACAGATCACTGATACATGGTTATATCTGCAAAAAGACTGACCACGTGGTCCTAGTTCTTGATAATGCTGATGATATGTGGACAATCCAGAAGTTATATCCAGTTGTTTCTGTGACTGGTGGTTTTGTCGACACCTTTAGTGGGGTAAATGCCAATACTTCCTGTTCTACCTTCAGGTCTGTGTCAACTTTCTATTCCATTCTACCAACTAGGGAAATCACCAAGGTCTGCTTTGCAGATCGAACTCCTCAAGTTTTGCGTTTCTTTCTACTGGGCAATGAAAGCACTTCTAAACTTCTCTTGGCTATATTCTACCATGAGCTCCAGAGCCCCCATGTTTTCCTGAGAGAAAGTTTTATTCCACCCAGTCTGGCTCAATCAACTTCCTTTTTGCTAAATGAATCTATTGGCGTCAACTATTTCAACGTCATGGACAACCTGTTGTATGTTGTCCTGCAAGGAGGAGAGCCCATTGAAATACGCTCAGGTATTTCTATTCATTTAGCCCTCACTGTGACATTTTCAGTCTTGGAAAAAGACTGGGAAAGAATGATACTTGAAAGACTAATCAGCTTCTTACAGATTGGACAACACCAAATCAGATTTGTTCAGGAGATGCTTGGCAATGAAGGGACCCTAAAGGCCATTGCTGACAGTACAGCAAAAAGAAAGCGAAATTGCCCATCTGTGACTTGTGCCAGTCATTATAGAAGAGTTGGTCAACGTAGACCTCTCATGATGGAAATGTCCTCACATGGGGTCTCACCACCAACCACTATGGAACCTATCTCCAAAGTGATCGTGATTGAAATTGGTGATTTGCCAACAGTAAGGAGCACTGTAATGATTCCATCCTTGTCCAATAACAAATTACAGAATTTGGCTCACAAAGTCATCACTGCTCAACAGACTGGAGAACTAGAGAATATTCTGAATGTGACTATAGGGGCCTTACTAGTGACTCAGCCGAAGGGAGTCCTTGGCTATGGGTAAGTACTAATTATAGTAACATTTAAATGAAGACTAATATTTTGAGTCCATATTGGCATATACTGCAAAGGTCAATCTATTTGTACTGAATCATATTACTGTCTACTTTTAAGAGAGAATAAAAATTCAAAGAGACATTTAAAGACTTAAGTTCTTAGTTCTAGATTCTTTATTAAATTCACATTCTTCATGATTATTCTTTTCTCTGGGTGGTGGAAAATATTTTATTTTGTTTTCTTAAAGTGAAAAGAATGTAGGAAGAAATTTTCCTGAATTGCTTCCTTTCAGTTTATTTATTCATTCATTTATATAATGAATTTAAGCAGTGGACTAGGTTCTGGGGTTGCTAAAGTAAAACAGATATTTTGATGTTATTCCTTTTTTATTTTATTCATGGTAGTGCTAATGAATAAGCAACTAATATTTAATGAGTAATAATTACTTCTTTGTAGCCATCTCCAACAGATGTGGGATTCACTAGAGCTGGAATACAAAGAAAAATTAAAAGAAACACTTTCACATTTTGGAGTGTATTCTACTATTACGTTGATTATTTTTTTATATACAGAGTAACATACCCAAATGAAAGCTTAGGTAGTGTTTTTGTATTATAATTTTCCTTTCTTTACAATGAAGATAGGTATTTCTCTCCCTTACACTACATTAATATGTATGAAAGCTAAAAATGAACAAACAAAAACCTTAAGCAATTTTTTTTTGGTTCTTATTTATTGAAGGGTGTGGGTATTATTAGCTTAGAATTTAAAATTACTTATGATTCACAACTGCTCACAATTGATTAAATCCTGGATATTTTTCTCGAATACCTAAACTTCCACCATGTTAATGAAATTATTATGATATGCAGGGATATATGAGAATTGGGAATCTGAAAAGAATTATGCAAATGTATCTTAGCTTATGCTTAGATTTCTTTTCTTTCCCTTTTTTAGCCCAATTTCATTTATTAATAGTTACCACTGAGATCATGTAAGTGTATTATATGGATGGGTAGAACAAAAAGAGGGCCAATCTATTACTTAATTAATTTTATTTAGATTTTACAATACTATGCTTACTAATAGTTATTGTTCCCAAATGACTGATTTTTATATTCTATATAAAAGAAGACACAGTGAATTTTATGCCTTTAACTAAAAGGAGAGAAGAGTCAGTGAGTCTTAGCAGTAAAGGTGCATCGAAGGAAAAGCAGCAAAGAGGGGATCGGGCACAAGTTTAGGCACAAACATAAGTGTGTGGGGCCTGTCACTCTATCATGAGGGAGGGAGACAAGTGCAGGGAAAAGAGGATTTTTATTTATCACCTTCTATCAGTTACAATCATCATGTGTTCACTTTGGACTCATACACTTTTGATTTAACAAGAACCTGCTGAATGCATATGTTATAGCATTTTGTTTTTTGTTGTTGTTGGGATGTTTTATATCCCCAGTCTCTCTCTGTTTCTCTAGTATTTTGAGAGATTTTCTAGACATAGGCAACAAGTAAATCTTTTTTTTTATTTTTTTTTGAGATAGAGTCTTACTATGTCGCCCTGGGTAGGGTGCCGCAGTGTCACAGCTCACAGCAACCTCAAGGTCTTGAGCTTAAGCGATTCTCAGACTTCAGCCTCCCAGGTAGCAGGGACTACAGGTGCCTGCCACAATGTCCAGCTATTTTTTGGTTGCAGTTGTCATTGTTATTTGGCAGGCCCTGGCTGATTTGAACCTGTTAGCTCAGTGTATGTGGCAGGAGCCCTAGCTGCTGAGCTACAGGTGCCAAGCCAACAAAAAAATCTTCTAAAGATGAGGAAAGGCTGTAGCTTAAACCTATCTGAATGAATCTCCATAGAATGAGAGATGGTATGTGCTATGGAATTGAATGAGAGTTAGCAAGGGTTCCCATGTTCTTAGGAGTTGCAAAGAATGGTAAACAACCCTGAAGTCCTACACAGGCCTCGTGGCCAGCCTTATTTCTTTCAACTTTGAACAGTGTTGGTTGGGACTTCCATTGGACTCACTGGAGACCTATTGACAAACTAATGAACTAAACTTGAGACAGAAGGAAATTGAGGCCAGATTAGATATTTATTTTTCCAAGATACCTACTTTAAAGAAACTACCAGCTTCTGCTTTGTGCACAGGAATGGAGTTGCCATCTACTTTTTACTAAACAGTACATAGTGAATTGGCCTCTTGTGGTCTCTATCTTCTTTTAGAGGCATCTGGATTTAAGCTTCCCCTCCTTGGCTAGGTCAGTTGGTCAACATTTGTTGACCTCTGTTGTCATTTCTTGCCTCTTCACCTGTCTTTATTTATACCATTTTTTATTTGTTTTCTTTTTTTTTTTTGTAATTTCAGTGGCACTTGTAGAGGGAGCACAGATAAACCCATGTTCAATTCGCCTTTTTTAAACTGGAGGATTCCCAGCAGGGTATTTTTTCTATATACTGTCTTCTATCTAGAATCCTAGCAGGGCACATTTTATATTCTTGGCCTTCCTTTTTGCAGAAATTTGACTTTTTCTCTTTTGGATGTCCTTTTTTCCTTTCCCATACCCCCTCTCTATTTCTTGACTCATTTATTCCCACCTAGAAAAAAACTCTAAATCATATTCTTTGTCCTAAATTAAGATTACATATCTGTGTATTTCTCATAGATTCTTTGCTATTAAAGTGCTAAACCTGTCAATAGTTGGCAGAGTTTTTAAAAGGACTTTTAAAAGATATGCCTCCCTAATACTTGGAACCTCTGAATGAGATGAGCAGTAGCTCTTATGATTATACTATGTTACATGGCACAGTTGACCCTAAAATAGGGAGAATGTTCTGGATTATCATAGGGGCCTCAATCAAACACATGAGCCCTTAAAGGAGAGTTTTCTCCTGCTGCAGCAGCAGAAGAAGGCTAAAGAGAAAGGCAGAGAGATTTGAAGTGTGAGAAAGATTTGATATGCTTTTAAGATGGAAGGGGCCACATGAAAAGGAATGCAGGTGGACTCTGTGCATCCTACAGGGTGGTCATTGGCTCCCAGACAGTGAAGAAACAGCAATCCCAGTTCTATAGCCATGGGAAAGGAATTCTGCCAACAACCTGCTTGGAAGTGAATTCTTCTAGTAAGCCTCTCCATAAGCAGTGAACCCAGCCAAGCTTGTCTGAACACATGACGCCACTCATTCCCTGGAGATTATTATGCATTTGTGTTACTTTATGCCATTAACTTTGTGATAATTTTTGAAGTAGAAGTAAAAAATGATATACTATGTCACATAAAGCTTTTTGTTTATGAGATTGCCATGAACCTTAAACCCTGAAAAGGGTGACAGTGAGGGTGAGCCGAATGCTGTGAAAGTGTGTGTGTGCGTGTGTGTGCACAGGTGCATGTGTGTGTATGTTTATTACATTAGTTACTTTTTAAGTACCCTTGTTTTGCATAAAGAGCATTCTATCAGGCTGACTTGGAATAGAGAAGAAAATTAGGAAAGCCAGTAGGTAACGGATTTAAAACTTTTTTTTTTTTTTTTTTTTGTGCATGGTGCCACTCCATGTCGCCTGGGGCACCTGATTTCTAGGAGACAGCCATTTGGAGTATACAAGAGTAGAATCTTTCCATCAACATAGGAGGGTTTTCTTTTCAAGACTGGCAAAATGTTTATCCTAGAAGAGATTTCTGTATTCCAGCTTGGTTTTATCCTTCCCCAAGGCAAAACCACAACATTGCCATTAAAAAGTGTTTTTTACTCCATTTCTTCTTTTCACTACAGTATAAATTCACTACTTTGTGGAGTTGGGTAGATAATGAAATCATTGTAATAATATTTCATCTATGTGGTTTTATGGGAAAATATGTTCTGCCTAAGCAAAATTTCTGTCCCATTTAAAAATTGTTCTCTTAATTACTAGCATTTTAAAAAATTTTTGACTTTTAAACTTAGAAAAAAAAGAAAAAGAGTTTACATAGTGTCCATTATTACTAAATGGGAAATACCATAGACCATTTGTAATTATTTTGATGACTCATGGTCATCATTAAAACCATCATTTATTTCACAACCCTAATTTTGCAGTGATGCCATCGGGTACTATTGTTCATACACTAAAACATCTCAAACTACTGCGTCTTTGATTCTTTGATTCTTTGATTCTTGTTCTGCAATTTATATTTTTTCCTGTTATTTTTCCGTGAGCAGGATGTTAATTGTAATCTGTTGCTGTTCTTTACATATCTGCACCCTGCCCTCAGCTACATGTAGTTCTGATTCCAAAACTGAACTACACTACCTTAAAACCAAATAATGCAAGAATTATATGTCAGATCGTAAAGTCCTAGGTAAATATAATAGACTCATAAAAGACTCCATTTCAATGGTTTTTATTCCCCAAATATTAATCTAATGGCTATCATGTCTAAGATATTATATGACTCCTATGAAAATCTAGAGATTTGAAAATTAATGGGTAGGCAAAACAACATTTACTCAATGACTTAATGAGAAGATGTTATTTTAAATCTCATACCATATCTGTTACAAAGAATAATTATTTCAATATGAACCTGCTTAACCATTAGTCTATTTTTTCATGACTTTAACCTGAGTATATTTTTATCAGTATAATATGGATTAGGTGGTCAAAATTTCAACTGAACTGGCCTTCCAGGATTTTATTATGATTTTAGAATCATAAAAAAATGTAGCCAGAGTTTCCACGCTCCTAGATAATATATTCATGTTAGATTTACTGCAGAATATTATTTTAAATTATTTCAAATTAAAATACTTAGGTTTTGACCCTTAAATTTTTGCTTACAATTGACATTGTTGGAAGATGTACTGTGATAATTCTGCATCTTTATATGCTTCCGATTCACTGCAACCTACACCTATCATTACTCAAATTGTAATTTGAAATGAGTAATTTCAAAGAATCCCAAGAGCTTAATAATAAATATTATAGTATACCATTAAGCACATTAATGCACTAGAACATGAAGTTGGTGGCTTTTCAGAGGCAATTAGTGACTTAAAGGCAGAGGAAGTACTTGGCAAAGTGTTGCTATAGTAGCATATATTAGGCGCGTACAGTGTGCCAGGCTTGGTACCATAAGACCAGGTGGGGAAACCGTCTCATGTTGGAAGGCCACATTATTTTAGCCATGATCAATTCATACTGCATTCAAGAAAATTTAATTAGATATACTTAAAAAATGTGCATTGTTTTGTAAAAATTTAACTATTATGTACTTAATAATTTAAAGAATGAAAACTATTTGTTAATTTTAAAGATAACCAATCTTTTAATGACTTCATTATGTCTGCTTTTTGTTGGAAAGCATTTGAATATTTGATTGCAGCATGGAGGTCCCAGTTTCAGCTGATCCTCTAGATGGGTACCAGTTATTTGTGACATTAAGAGCATCTTTGGGTTAGGTAGGAGAATGGAGATTCACAGCAATTAGTGGTTGAAAAGCAAGAAAACATTTCTGGGGGCATGTTGCCAAAGGTGTGGGTATTCTACTGCATTTTTCCATATTTCAGTTGCATCTTTCATAGCAGAAAACAATGGCTTTGAAATGTCATATACTAAGAGCTCAATCAATTTCATCTTTTGTTCTGTGGTAATGATTCCAAAATTGAACCACACTACCCTGGTGATATCAACTAGGTGAGGTGGAAATGCTAATTTTAGTGTGATGTTATGATGCTCAAAGTCAGTGACCCTTTTATTGTATTGTCCAATTAATAGATTAATTCTATAACAGCTACATATTCTTCAAATGATTCACATATCATCGTCTTCATCAATGACCTTTGCTGCCTGGGGATAATGTTCATCTGAAATTTCCTTTTGAAGAAGTGTTTTGAAAAAAAAAAAAAAAGCTTTTCTTGAAATGTTTGAATATTTTTAACCACATATCATGTGTAGACTTGGTTTTACCTTGCAAAGAAATATTTAAGTTATTTTGATTTGACTTGCTATCACACAGAAATACTGCATTCTTATAGAAACCTTCTTTCAATGACTCACATTGTTGATCCTGTTCTTCATAAAATTTAACTATCTACTCTCATAGAGATCAAGTTTTGGCTAACACTTCTCTGTCCCATAACCAATCCACTTTAGGATGATATAGCACATCCACACTGGATATCTCATGGTTCAACTTTAGCATGTTACTAAACTGATGATACCTTGTTGTAGTTGCACCAATATAGCTAACAATACTTATAACTTGTTGCAAATTGTCACCTAAAATAGTAGCTTTAGCATAGAGACTTTGCTGATGTGAGATACAATGGAAAGAAATGAGAGCATCTGGATCTGTGAATACTTTTTTATCTGTGCAATAAGCCCTTCCTGTTTTCCTGTCATGGAAGGTGCAGTTCAACTTCACCACATCTACTTGAAAGTGTTAGACGATATCTCTTCCCTTATTCTGTTTGCAAGAGTGGTCAAAGTGAATAATTTTGTAGCAAAGAAAATTTTTACTTATGACTGGATTAAAGTATAAAACCTACACAGTCATATCAGGTCTTTCAGGTCCCAGGCAAAGTGATGTGAGATACTGCATGAGGTTGTTCTGTTAAGTGAAGGCTAATTCATGCTGCTGATCAGTTATGGTTGTTTCGAAGAAGCAGTTGTTTGTACTTTGAAACGTTATTGGGGTCTGAGCTTTGACATTGTCAAATGCTTTGACAATGCATTTTTTCACAATCTCTGAATCACTGAAAGGCTTCGCTTTTAACTCCAAGTACAAAGTTATTTTATAAGTTGCTTCAGTGGCATTATTTCTAGTTCTTATTGCTGTTTGAAAGAATTGTCTTTTACTTTTTCTCTCCATCTTTTAATTTCCTCAATACAACCTTCTGTGCCTCTCCGTCTAATTTAGAATATTTGTGGTCCTTACGAGTGTTGTAATGCTGACGACCATTGAATTTCTGTGGTGTTGATATTGCAGGATCACAGATCAAGAAAAACATGCCATCTTTAGCAGAAATAATATAATATTGCAATTCCTAATTCTTTTTTTTTTTATTTTTATTTTTTTTTAATTAATTTATTTTTTTATTGTGGAGAAGGGGCAGGGAAAGAAGGCGGGGGAAGAGGTGAGTGACAGGGTCGGGCCAGTGGCATGGTACCACATTGGCTGTATCTAGGTAGAGGCAGTTTCAGGCCGGGCC
>CAUYPK010059562.1:0-42061 GCA_963574355.1 Loris lydekkerianus
TCCTGGGGGAGAATGCCAACCCGGGCAGCCTCCTTCAGCACACACATCATGGTGAAGGCACGGGACACGGTGACCACTTGATCCTGGGGGAGAATGCCAACCTGGACGGCCTCCTTCAGCACACACATCATGGTGAAGGCATGGGACACGGTGACCACTTGATCCTGGGGGAGAATGCCAATCTGGGCAGCCTCCTTCACCACACACGTCACGGTGAAGGCACGGGACACGGTGACCGCTTGATCCCGGGGGAGAACACCAACTTAGGCACAGGAGAAAAGCCCGGCAGACTGAGAGTAATACTCAGGCCCCCGAGGGGGCTGTCCACGGTTGCTCACTGAGAGCCTCCTGCGAGAGCTGGCCACCTGATGCAAAATGGACAAAGACCAGGAGCAGAAATGGAGACACGGATGGCTCTTAGAGATGTCTAAGCTTGTGTCCAGTCAGAACAATGCAAACTTCAACTGCAAAGGCCTACTGTGCTTTGGCTAGCAACCCATATTGTACCACAGTGCCACCCTGCCCCAAAAGACCCAGCAACCCTCAGCAAGCAGTGTGCTGCTGCCTGTGGTCAGTGCTGGGATGGGGCAGTGGTCCCTGTCCTCTGGGTGCTTACTCTGCATGTGGCTCCAGCTATTTCAGGCAGGGCCACCACTGGGGTAAGAAAGGTGACACAAGACAGAGAAAGAGAGAGAGGGCAGGAGTCCCTATGCCACCATATTTCCCCATGGGAATCCTTATCTGAAGGCAGACAGGCAGCTGGCACGGACACCTGGCAGGTGTGGGCTGCAGTCAAATGCATCAATAATGCAAAGAGGCTAATCCTGGGGTGAAGTGGGGGAGAGGGTTAGGAAAGGACCCCAACTCCTGAGAGGGAGTGTAGAGGCAGGAGGTGAGGTCCCAGTGGATAAGCAGGGCCGAGACCTGCAAGGTAGGGAGGGCAGGAGGGCGGCTCCAGGAAGCAGCGAGCACAAGGTCTAGAGCAGGGGGCAGCCAGTGGCGCCTCCCAGAAGGGCAACTTCAAGAAGGGGCTGAGGAATAAATGGGAGACATGGAGCCAAGACGGGCAGTGTTCCTGCCCTTTGTAATGAAAGAAATTACATCCCAGGCAGCCCTTTACCACACCCCTTCCATATATGACAAACCGGTGTCTGGAGTGAAGTCCAGGAGTCACAGAGACACCATCTGAACTGCAAGCCACAATGTATCATTAAAGCAAGGATGTGGACTTGGACCACTCAGGACTGCAGACGAAGGGACAGACTGCCAAGGATTATTGGTACCTGTTCACACCAAGATGTGTTTGCTTTATTTGACCAAGGCAGAGAGACAACTTTATAGACTGGCCTGACAGGGTCTCCCTGGGCTCCGAAGAGCAGGACCAGCCACGAACCTTTTCTGCCAGGTGGGCTCAGGCCTTGGGCAAGGTTGTAACAGCTTCAGATTGACAGGTCGCAGCCCCTGGGTAACAGGCCACCCTCAAGTTAGTGAGAGTGAGCTGCGGAAGGGCTCAGAATCTCAACAGCCAGAATTCCTCAGAGGACTTTAAGGAAGTAAAAAGCAAGGCTGGGCTTGGTGGCTCACGAGTTTGAGATCAGCCTGAACTAGAGCAAGACCCCGGGCTCTAAAAAAATAGCCGGGCGTTGTGGCAGGCGCCTATAGTCCCAGCTACTTGGGAGGCTGAGGCGAGAGAATCTCTTAAGCCCAAGAGTTTGAGGTTGCTGTGAGCTGTGACGCCTCTACCAGGGGCAGGAAAGTGAGTCTCTGTCTCAAAAAATAAATCAATAAATAAATAAAAATAAAGAAGCGAAAAGCAAAACTTGCACATTATTTGATTATATTAGATAGTACACTATACCTGTATATAAAACACATATGATTGTGTGTGGGCATATAATACATACCATATATGTTGTAGATAAGCAATCCGTGTACTACATCACACACCATCTATATCTCTACCACATCATATAAAGGGACATGCAGGCTTCCTTACGTGGCTGTGGTTTTCACTACATATACAGGTGGCAGGGGTCTGACCCAAGACTGGCGCACATGCCACAGCTCCAAGCCTGATGTTTGCCCTCAGCTCAGCTCAGGGGTGATATCCCACCGCCCCTCCCATGCTACCACACCTCTCAACACACGACACTTCTGGACAACCTTGACTTGCTGTGGCTCTAATTGCTAATTTTAATTATGCCTTATTTTCCCACACAGCAAATTTGGGGCACGTGTGTTGCCACCTCCATAGCACTGTAGTCATACTACAGATGTGGCTGGGACTCTGCACTAAACACAACAAACGAGGTATGAGGATAGCACCCTCTTTCCTGGTGGAAGGGACAAGCCCAGAGCCAGCCCCAGCACGTCAGCAGCCTGCCTGCTTCCCAGGGACCGGCAGCCCACCCGACAGGGGTCCCTAACCTGGGTCAGCAATTGAGGAAGATCTTACCCAGATGGGCATCAGCAGACACATGATCGTCTCCTAAATGTACGTAAGATGGTGTTCATCCACACCATCTGAGAAAGCGGTCCACAGCTTTACCCAGATTTTCAAAGGAATCCATGACCCACAAGAGGTGAATAATTAGCCCAGTCTGGACAACGCACGTTCACGTGACTGGTGAAAAGTGGTTTTTGTTGTGATATGGTTATTACATAATCTTCTCCTAACTCTTTTTTTAAAGTGAATCCTCCCTGTAGTTAGTTGAATAATTTAGTTCCCCACAAGAGAGAAAAAAAGGCAGACAGGAAAAAAGGAAACAAGAGATGGACAGACCCTAGGTTTAGGAAGACTGTAATCATTACAGAGCTGAGATTCTTCTGGAATTCATCAAACACATACTTGGTGATATCAGGAAGTAATGCTCAAACCACATTTTCTAGACCTGATCCCAGAGGCATGAATGAAAACAAGTAAAACAATTGTCATTCTGTCAAATAAAATAAAATCCATCAGGCAAGCAGTGGGCTTGTGTGGAACCAGCTCACAAGTTTTGAAAAGGAACCCAGGGCAGACCCAAGCAAGGAAAGACGGAGCTAAAAAAAAAAAAAAAACAGACTCAGCAAAACACAGGTTTCACATTTCACAACCAAAACATCAGAATCCTCCAGATAAAACTCGCATCCAATCTGCACATTAGGTTGAAAGAAGGCACTGGGGTGGCCTCTGACCCGATTCCCCGCTCTTCACCAAGTCTGGCACTAAGGGTCACCACTCTGCCCGCCAGGTGGTTAGAGACTGCGCGAGCTGCTGACGGGTCACAGTTCACAGAAACCAGATCTAACAAAAGTCCACTTGCCAGGCCTTTCATAGGCGCGCAGCAGACACCCAAGCGAGACCAGAACACACGCCCAGGGAGGTCACAGCTGTGACCTGACCTCCAGGCCTGCTCTGGGTTGTGTTTCTCAGCTATGTTGGCCAAGGCAGTTCCTTCCTCCTGCCCCTGCCCAGGACCCCTAAGACAGGGAACCACACCAGGAAGCTATAGGGCAAAGGGCCTCCACGTGCCCAGGGAGGCCATGCAGGCACATGTGCTAGAGGCCGGTCACTACTTTTGCCCAGGTTGCCCCACGGAAGGCTGTGGCCCTCTCTGGCCTTCCCTGACAGCTCCTCTCTCAGGGGTACTGGTAATTGCTCCCCTCCCACCCCCTCGGGCCTGCTAGGCCTAAGAGAATGGGGACATCACTTCACCCCTCCTGGCTGATGTTCTTAGACCTTGCCCACAAGATGGCCCTGCCATCGACTCTTCTCTAGCAGATGCCATCTGCTTCCTGGCTGCACTGGGACCCAATGACGCAGCCACTAACCCTACTCCATGACACCCAGGGGTGCTCGCGCACATAGGCACGGTCTCCACTGGTCCATGAAGGTGTCAGTGATAAAGACTGCACCCTAGAGACAATCGTGAAGGAGTGACGTTAGGAAGTTCTCGACCACCTTGCTGACAAATCAAGAGTAGAGCCATCAGCTTTGAAGCTGATTCTGAACTGCAGAACAGCAGCCGTGCAGACCCGACTCCAGATGCCCAGCTGGGGGCCTGTGAGCCCCAGGGCCCAGCTTATACCACCCACACATGCGTAGTAACTCAGGACGCTGCACAGAAAACGCAGCTGAAAGGCACCTCCAGGAAGCTGGCCATGTGGGCCTAATCAACGCACCTCAGTGATTTGCTACAGAGATGGCAGCCTGCTTACCTCACGCCCACAAAGTGGGAATGAAAATGCCCACAGTACACAAAGTACAGGGAGATAAGAGGAGACACCCTGGGGATAGTGGAACATGGCAGCCTGGGCTTAGCTTAGAGTGCTGAAGTGTGTGTGTGTGCTTGGAAATGCACCTTCTGTGTATGAAACTTTACTGCAATTAAAAGACATACATTTAAAAAAAAAAGTCGAGATCTACAGAAGAAAAAGTGAGAGAGAATAAAGTGAAGAAAGGTTGAAAAATTCTGGTTTGGGGCCTCAGACAGCTGCAGACCAGAAGGACCTGAGCTACAGGTCAGGCTCTGTGTGCTGCCAGCGCGGCACCCACATGGCACCTGAGAAGACCGACGGTGACTGGTTAGAGGTGGCTTCGCAGGGGCCTCATCTCCCCCACTGCTGTTACCTGCTGAGGGCCCAGCCCAGTGCCAGCATGAATAGGAGCCAAATCAATGCCCCAGAGACTGGGCAAGCAGCACGGCCAGGAGAGAGGAGCCAGGCCCCACCAGGCCAGAAGGAAGTGGAAGGCGCGACCCTGTCAGCAACAGTCTTGACAACCCAACTCCAAGGTGCTGCCGAAGACAGAGGTGAGTGGGAACAAGGCTGGCTACCGCTTGTAGCCAAGGTCCCCGTAGGTGCCAGGCTGGGACCCTAGAGCCCCAGGGGGCTTCCCCAGAGCCATCTCTTCACTGCTGGCTCCTGTGAGTGGTGGCAACAGCACAGTACTCTCGTCATGGGGACAACTGCGAACATGCTCACCAGGAGCCTGTTTCAGCTATGATTCCAACTGGCAGGACAAGAGCAGCGCACGGAGCCCAGGTTGAGGGGGTGGGTAAGGGCAGGGTCTCCAGGGGGCTGCAGTCCTGGATGGGAGCCAACTCCTAAGTCACGTCCTGCTGATGCCTTCCAGGTGCCAGGGGTGGCAGGCTCAGTTCACAGGAGGAAAATGAGCCAGGAAATGGCAGGGGCCCCGACAGACCCCAGGCCACCCTGAGTATGAGACATCAGGTCTTCCAGGCTCCACGGGGGAGGTGGCAGAAGGCACAGAGGAAGGCCTGGGGCTCTGTCTGACGTTGGCATGGAGGGAACCCGCCATTCCAGAGCGAAGTAAGGATAAACCGTGGCATGAGAAAATCTGGGTGCAGGGGATCCCTGCTCAGTGTGGGAAAGCTCCCTGGGCTGCAGGTACACCCTGGGACCCCTCACACTGGCCCTGTCTGCTGCATGGGTAAGGCTGGGGGCCGCAAGGGTGAAACAGTCTGCCTTGGTCTGAAGGAGGCACTGGAGTCCAACCTCTGTGGACCTCCCATCCCTTTCCTGAGGTCACCTCTTTGTCTCAGGCAGTCCCTTGATCCCAACAATAAAGATAAGGAATCTCCCATTTAAAAAAAAATGGAGGGACTAGCTAGTCACAGAGCTGTTTTTTAAGTTTAAATGTTATCAGAAAGGACAAGCACTTAGCAGGCCAGAGAATGAAATCATCTCTGAAGCCGCATCCACCACCACCACCACCCCGGTCACGTGACTATATCAAGGTCATGCTGGTCAAGGGCACCCTCTTCACTCTGCTCCTGGGGGGTGTCCTGAAAGGCTGGGACCCAAGGAGCCTCCAGCATGCAGCTGGGCTTTTGCAAGTCTCATCTCCTGAGCCACCCCCGCGCCCAGGAGGGGGAGGATAGAAGGAGGTGGTGCCAACAGTGGGGAGGAAGTGGGAAGCAACCTCCTCTGCACCGCTCAACTTCCTCCCAAAGGTCTTCAGGGCCTGCAAGCACCAAGGAAAGTCACCTAGGGCGCACACTGTTTCCTCTGGGGGCTCTGAATGGATACAGTGAGAGAAGAAGCAACTTCGCACAGCTAAAGGCCTAGCAGCTAAGGCAGCACTCCTCATGGCCCCAGCAACTGGTACCACCATGGCCTGGTACAGCTACTTCCCAGCAGCTGGAGGGCTCCAGGGAAGCTCCAGGACTCAACACCCAGCCAGGCGTGCATCTGGGGTCCATCCCAGCCTCACCCTGGTCTACCTGGCTCCCAGCACAAGAGGACAGGGTCTCCACCATGCAGGGCGTCAGCCTAACAAGGCCACCGTTCAAGCCTGACCCCCTCAATGAAAGGCTTCTGTCCAGGCCCTGCCTTTTTCCTGCTCACTCAGAAAAGTGACAGGGATGCAGCTGCAGTTCCACCCCCTAAAGCCGCACCTCTGTCCTTTGGCACAGCCACTCAGCTCCCAAGGTCAGGCTTCACTTCTTCCTAAGCCTCCACTTTCGAGAAGTCTTCCCTGCATACCCCCACCTCAAGCTTGACGACTTCTGTGTGCAGGACAAGCACCGGGTCACTGGCTCTTGCTCCTGTGTTATTATGCAGCTGTGGCTTCTCTGCTTAGGCTAAAACCAACTTCATACCTCGGACATATCTCCCTTACAGCAGAGATGTTCAGTTAGGGGTCAGAATCCCAGACAAGTTACTCAAGGTTTCTGAGCCTCAGCTTTTCACCTATGAAACAGGAACACCACTACTTCTGTACAGAGTGGTTGGCAAATTCAGAAGTTAATTTTAAACCCGTGTGACACATCAAACTGAGCCCCACCAGGCGCCAGGTGAAGACGTCATGGGATGTTGTAGCACCACAAAGACCCCTGTGAACACTCAGGAAATAGGTGACTTCAAGGTACATTAGCACTTAAAATACAACACCAGCTGAGTTCTAGTGGTGACTAAGTGTGTCAGGACTATAGCCACAGAGCCTGTGGTCTGAATGTTTATGTCTACCCAGACTTGCACAGTGAAATCCTAACTTCCAGAGTGGTGGTAGGTATTAGGACCTGGGGCTTTCAGGGACATGAGGACAGGGCTTCCATGAATAGGATCAGTACCCTTACAAAACAGGCAGAAAGGAACGCCTCTCCCCTCCACCCTATGAAGAAAGTGCCATGTAGCCCAAGTACCATACAGGAAAGGCTTCTCAGAGGCCCAATCTTCCAGTACCTCGATATTGGAATTCCAGGCCTCCAGGACTGTTGAGAAATAAATGTCTACTGTTTTTATACCACCAAGCCTCTATTTTGTCACAGTGCTATTAAGACCCAGAGTTCCCGAGGTCCACCAACCATGCAGTACTGGAAACAAGCTCCACTCACATACTGCAGCCACAGGAACAGGCTCAGAAAATCCTCTTGGGGTGGGGTGGAGCGGCACCTGTGCTCAGTGGGTAGGGTGCTGGCCCCATATATCACGAGTGGCGGGTTCAAACCCGGCCCTGGCCAAACTGCAAAACAAAAAATAGCCGGGTATTGTGGTTGGATGCCTGTAGTCCCAGGTACTTGGGAGGCTGAGGCAAGAGAATCGCCTAAGCCCAGGAATTGGAGGTTGCTGTGAGCTGTGAGTCCACAGTACTATACCAAGGGTGATAAAGTGAGACTCTGTCTCAAAAAAAAAAAAATAATAATAATAAGAGAGAAGAAACCCCCCTTGGGGTCTTCTTTCTACAGTCCATTTGGTTTTTCACAGAGTATAAATATCACCTGACCCCTGCCTGTGGTTCCTGAAGGAATGCCCCAGGGCTCCCAGGAGGGGAACATGCTGGTAGCTTAGTGAGTAGTAGAGCCACATACTGGGTTCAAATACCAACAATGACAACTGTAACAAAAAATAGCCGGGCATTGTGGCGGGCGCCTGTAGTCCCAGCTACTTGGGAGGCTGAGGCAAGAGAATGACTTAAGCCCAAGAGTTAGAGGTTACTGTGAGCTGTGACATCACAGCACTCTACCGAGAGCGACATACTGAGACTGTCTCAAAAAAAAAGGGGGGGGAGCTCACCCATGTCTGGCAAGCGAGTAGAAGATGCTCTGCTGGGCTGCAGGCCTGGGATTCCAGGCCAAAGCCCAAGCAGAACTGTGTGGGCAGAAATAAATCCCCAGATGGACAAAGTTCTGAGGGATCATGAGAAAAGCCGTATTAAAAGACTTTTAAACTGTTTTCCAGAATCAGACCATAACCAGTCAGAAACCACAGCTTGTGCTGACCTGGCTTTCAAACTCTCCCACAGACCCACAAAACTATCTGACTTTGACAACCACAAACAGGCATTACCCACAGGACCTTATCGGGACACAGGTCCACTGCCTCCACAAGGAGAAGCCACACCCGCAAATGTTTGGATTCACAGAGATCTATGAAATCGCAAAATGCTTACTTTTTCTCTTCTCATATAATTTTGAATTATTAGTAAAACTGCCACTGGCTAGATCATATATTCAAAAAATTGTTTCAATTTTATTTTACATATGATTAGTTTTAAATATCACCTCATTTCACTTTGTGAAAAGTTACCAGTATTTTTCACACATATAGTCAGTACTGAAGAGAAAAGCATGACTCCCAAACTATAAAAACTCCACATATTCTCCATGCACTTGTCCTGTCCACTCAGCCATCCAGCTGAAGCCCGCCATGGCCCCTGCAGCAAAGCCAGCCGGCCCCACAGGACTCTTCTTCCTACGAGTTGTGTCCTTCAAAACTCAGTTCAAAGACCAGCCAGATTCACTAATTGCTGATGTTGGCAGAAATAACACTATCACACTACTTTCGCTACTTTAGGTATGTTTCAAAACATCCATGATAAAGTTAAGAAGGTCCTTCTGTTCAGTTCAAGCATTGCCTGCCCAGACATTTGCCTGGCCTCAGACCAGCTGCCCTCCTTGGTGTTCCCAGGTTTGCCTTATGGCATCCAGAGGACCAGCTTCTCCAGCACCTGCCTCACACCTGGCAGAGCAACCACCCAGGGAGCATCTCCAGGATGGAGAAAAGAAGGCACCACCGCAGGCCCAGCCTTCCCGAGCCAGCAGTCGAGCCTAATGCCAGCCAGACACAGGACGAGAGAGGGCACTGGAGGAAGGTCCAGCAAAACCACTGGCCAGCCTGTGAGAAACGACTCCGAGCTCAAGGGCACGGCAGGAGACCAGGGGAACCAGGGCAGGGCCCCATCTGTGCCTGCTGTAGCCAGGGGTCCTTTCTTCCAAGCTCCTAGCTGGGGAGGCGGGGCACAGGCGCAGCCATGGAGCCTCCCCAGCTGCACCCACCTGGCATGCAGTGCAACTGCAATGGTGCCTCGAGGTAGAATCCGAGGAATGGATGGCACTGCCCCATTTCTCTGGGCAGAAAACAAATGGCACTTTTAAGTAGGTCTCAATGCAATCCAGGGCCCACTGTGTGCCCAGGCTCAGCTGCTTACCATGTGCCCCCTTTCCCTTATCTGCCAAGGGAGGGGAACGAAGCTCTAGCCTCACCTGCTTCTTCTGGGGAGAGCACAGCCAGGGTTGGCCCGCTCTGCCAGTCCTCAAGGGCAGATTAGGCACTGGGGAGAAAAACCCATGTTGCGCTCCAGTTTATCACACAGAAGCTGAAGCTCTGAGTAGTCAGTGGCTTCTGGGCCAAGGTCACAAAGCTAAGGATAGTCCAACCCCTACCCTGCATGCAAAGAGGAAGCCAGGCTTGGTGATGTTTCCCCTGCAGAGTAGAAGGTGCTGGGCCTGTCCCTGCCCTGTACAGAATCAAAACACTGGAGACATGGGAATATAGGTAGTCCCCAAGTTATAAACAATTTACATACAACTCGTACTTAGGAAGGGAGGCTGTTACAGGTAACAGACAAATGTACCTATTCCAACTTACATACAAATACAACTTAAGAACACAGCTCAGCCATAACTGGGGGACTGCCTGGAGTTCAGTGATGAGCTAGAAATGGCTTAAACAGCATGCAACCTTCCCTCAGCTCACCTAAAAAACCTGTGTGCAAACAAGACAGTTGGAATGGCGGTGCCTCTCTCTGCAGCAGACCAGAGCTGCTTCTCAAATGGGCACGTTAAGGGGCTGCAGGCCCCGGGAGAACTGGCTCCAGCCAGCAGAGGGGAGTGGTGAGCGGCCTGATGGGGGAGGACTTCCGTCCCGGAGCTTTTAATGCAAGAGGCTTTGCATAAGCGTAATGAAAACCCCAGCAGTCACTCTGGTGCTCCTGGCTGGGAGCCAGGAGTGAAACCCCAGGTTAGGACAGGAATTTCTAGAATCAAACTGAAGCCCACTGCACCTCTTTTCCTTCAGCAGCTAAGGCACCTCTCAAAGTCTTTTTAAGATCCTGAAACCTTGATCTTAACACTGATGCCCAAAATGCCTATAAACTGTAAATATGGATTTGTTGCTTAGTGAAGAGATCTGCAGAGGCGCCACCTACATGATTATTTCACCCTGCTCCACAGGGTGGCAAGGCCCAGGGCCACTCTTGGCTCTGCATATAAACCACGGGATTCCTACAACATGGTCTTGGACCCAGTCCTATGGTCACTCAACCCTAGGAACAAAGGCACTGGCCCCACATCTGCAGACATGATTGCCTCCCCTCTTCACAGACAGATTCCAGCTGGCCCCACTACTCCAATCTACAGGCTGGGAGAAGCTTGTGCCCGTCTACCACGAAGCAGGTGATGCCAGAGACCTCAGCTGTACAGACTCTGCCCTTCAACAATACAACTACGGCACAATGTGAATGAAGCCCTGCCACTCTCAACCACAGCACGTTCTGTTTCTGAGTATAAAGGTAATTTGTTGGTGTTTTTAAATTACTAAACTGATTTTCATGCCAAATTTCAATTAAATAGCCACTGTTTATGCTCTTCAAGCATCTCCAGATCTGAGTTCTCTGGGTACCAGGTGTCAGCGCCCCCACCAGCCTCACCTGGGTTGGGGAAAGGCCCCACCCTTCCAAACCCCAACCCTAATCCTAGACACAAACACACAAGCCGAGACCCTGGGCATGCACAGTGCTGCCCTGGGAAGGCACAGGAGCCAGGTAGGGTTATTAGACTCCTGCTGGTGAAAGCCTCCAGGGACTCCAAAGCATTCTAGGTTAGCCTCCTAACACTCGTTTCTGGCACATTAAAATTTAACTCAAGGAACAAGTCCATCTGCTTACATTTTAACCCAAACACGTAAAAATGCATCTCCACTAACTGAAACACAGGCAGTCATGAAATTTATCATCTTTTATCCTTTAATACAGCTTACCGTAAAAAACACCCAATTAAATATTAAAGTATAACATGGAGCAGCACTGGCACCATGGCCTGGCCAGTAGCAAGTGCTCAACCAGGCACAGTAACTCTGGACCAGACACAGTAACTCTTGAGTACTCAGGAGCACTCTGAAACAGTGTGCAAACGCCAAAACGTCCGGTCTTCATCAATTCCTCCCCCCAAAACTGACCTGGCTTGGCAGCTGCCTTGGCTGGGGGAGCCCCAGTGCCTAGAGGACCCCTCCACCTCCACTCAAGGTCACCTTCACAATCTCCCTGTACTGCCTAGACAAGAGGAAGGCACTCTTCTAAGACAATGTTCCATTGAGATGAACCTTGATACCAAGAACAGTTCACTCATTCCTTTAATCAAAGCACCTTAAACAGACCCCCACTCAGCTCTTTTATTTATTTATTTATTTATTTGGAGACAGAGTCTCACTTTGTAGTCCTTGGTAGAGTGCTGTGTTGTCACAACTCATAGCAACCTCAAACTCTTGGGCTCAAGTGATTCTCTTGCTTCAGCCTCCCAAGTAGTTGGGACTAAAGGTGCCCACCACAATGCCCGGCTATTTTTAGAGCAGAGGTTTCGCTGTGGCTTAGGATGGTCTCGAACCTGTAAAGCTCAGGCAATCCACCCGCCTCAGCCTCCAGAGTGCTAGAATTACAGGCGTGAGCCACCGTGCCGGCCCCCTCCTCAGCTCTTTGAGAGACTCCCTCTCAATGTATTATTCTGCACATTTAGTAATTGCTTATCAAGATCAATGACGTATTTATGCTTTTGTGACCAATTTTGAGCTGGTAGTAATTACAACAAAAACATCCTTTTGCATTGAGTTAACACAGTCTCAGGATCACAGAAATGTTTTAAAGTTCAATTTATATACACTTGTGTCACAGAGAAGTATGAAGAATGATCAATAAAG
Source organism: Loris lydekkerianus (assembly GCA_963574355.1). Taxonomy (NCBI): domain Eukaryota; kingdom Metazoa; phylum Chordata; class Mammalia; order Primates; family Lorisidae; genus Loris; species Loris lydekkerianus. The sequence goes on from CAUYPK010059562.1 coordinate 12,196, forward strand.
ACTTTCAAGTATAAAAGCAAAATAATTTAGAATAAAATTCCATGAGGAATAATGGAACAAACATACAAGTTTACAAAGGAAAAGAAATGATGTAAGTTTCACAACTGTCAAAAACAGTTTGCTCAGGCAGTTCCCATAGCTCCGTGGGTAGGGCTCTAGCCACATATAATGAGGCTGGTGGATTCAAACCCAGCCCAGGCCAGCTAAAACAATGACAACCACAACAACAACAAAAATAGCCGGGTGGTATAGCAGGCATCTGTAGTCCCAGCTACTTGGGAGGCTGAGGCAAGAGAATTGCTTAAGCCCAAGAGTTTGAGGTTGCTGTGAGCTGTGACACCACAGCACCCAGGGTGACAGCTTGAGCCTCTTGTCTCAAAAAAAAAACAAAAAACCCCAAAAAACATATTTTGTTCATATATTTCTCTAAAGGGTGACTGATTGACAAAGGGCATCAAATCATTAGTGTATTTAGCACTGGATACTTTAAAAAGAACAATATGGTTTACTTTTAAATGCCTACATTTCTATACCAGAAATTACATCTTTTACAACTGTTTAAAATTAGAATGAAAAAGTTTAGACGACAACTTAAATATGTGCTAGTTTTTCAAATGTTATTATATGGATCACAGCAATATAACTTTAAAATATTCCTAATTTAAACCCCTGCTGGTGACAAAAGAGCTGCCTTCTACTATCACTCACCCCACCCTCCCCTCTGTTCCAACATCCTCTAGATAAACAATTTCATCTCCAGTGTAGAGAGGTCAAAACCACTCCCCTCACAAAAAGTTGATGGAAAAATATTCCCTTCCTATCCAAACCAAAAATCATACTCTCTTGGATAAACATTATTTTCTTAAAATGACTAAATTGTTGGCAAAGAAGAGCTTATTTTTTCTGGCCTTAACAATGCCTGAGTGATTTCTTAAAATTGTACAATAAGATTCATACATAAAAATATAGTGACCACTACATCTGAACCAAGTTAAGTACACCATCTCAGCAGTTCTTCTTCATCTATTTCAAGGGTTTACTATGAACTTTTCACCCAAGTTTTTTCTTTCTTGGAAATGGGAAAAATCTGGTTCCCAATAAATTCAAGTGGCTCCAGGAATGACAGGCAGAACTCTCAGACCTTAGAGGGGTCCTCAAACTTTTTAAACAGGGGCCCAGTTCACTGTCCTTCAGACCGTTGGAGGTCTGGACTATAGTTTAAAAAAAAAACCTATGAACAAATTCCTATGCACACTGCACACATCTTATTTTCAAGTAAAAAAACAAAACGGGAACAAATACAATCACAACGCCTCATGTGGCCCACGGGCCGTAGTTTGAGGACCCCTGCACAATCTACAGAAATTCAACCCAAAGGGCCAGGTGGTGCACGCCTATAATCCTAGCACTCTGGGAGATCAAGACAGGTGTGGATTGCTTGAGCTCAGGAGTTCTAGACCAGCCTGAGCAAGTGAGATACCTATCTCTTAAAAAAAAAAAAATAGCCAGGCGTTTGTGGCAGGCACCTGTAACTACTTGGGAGGCTGAGGCAAGAGAATCACTTAAGCTCAAGAGTTTAAGGTTGCTGTGAGCTATGGTGCCATGGCACAATACTGAGGGCAACAAAGTGGGACGCTACCTCAAAAACAAAACCAGGGCTCAGCACCCATAGCACAGTTGTTACAGTGCCAGCCACATATACCAAGGCTGGAGGGTTCGAACCCGGCCCGGACCTGCTAAACAATGACAACTGCAACAAAAAAATAGCCAGGCTTTGTGGCTGGAGACTGTAGTCTACTTGTGAGGCTGATGCAAGAGAATCACTTAAGCCCAAGAGTTAGAGGTTGCTGTGAGCTGTGATGCCGCAGCACTCTACTGAGGGTAGACTCTGTCAAAACAAAAACAAATCCAACCCAAGTAGCACAACAGGATCTCAGGTTGGAAGGTACTTTTTGAATACAGCAAATTAAGCACCTCTGGGCCCAGGTTTAGGAAGGTAGCTTCTTCTCACTACCAGCAAAATCTTTCAACATGTTAAGGACAATGAAAACACCGGGACCGGGTCTGAACAATGCCTACCTCACTGGATCTGGGCCCAGCAGAGGTGGGAGGGTAAGGCACCCAAAGTCAATGACTTGAAAAGGTTATGCAAATCTCTTTGGCTGAGCAAGTCCCACTCCTGTACTCCTGCCTGTACTTGGGGGCAAAATACCCAGTACAACTTGCTGAGGTTCCCCATAGACTCTGGGAGTAAACCTGTGTTTGGAGCCCATACTAGACATACAGATGAGCCTGAGATGACTTCAAAATAACGTGGCGACAGCCACTCTTTTTGGAAAAGGAATCCTATCTTACCTAAGGTCCAGAAGCTACATGGCAGCTGAGCTGCACAGAGTTCAGAGCCCTTTTCTCCAACTCCAAGGCTTGCGCTAACCCCACAATCTCTCTCAAAAAACTAGTGGTGTGCTTACCTCAAGATGAGCCCACTCAACAAATGATCCCTGCTGACACCCAGCCCTCGGGGCACTGACCTCCACGCGTGCTAAGGTGAGACAGTATCAGCCTGTCCTCCAAGGGCCATGATCAGCAACAGGAAAACAGTAAGTGGGTGAGATTAGGGGGTTGCCCTCGAAGTCTGCGGATGTTTCGACCTTCTTTAAAGGGCTCCCCTGAATGTCACCTGCCGGGAAGCCACTTGATGAACATCATCAGGCCTCCACTAGATGTTTCCTGTGTCACCTCCACCTATATGGCAAGGGGTTGAAAATGGCTGTCTGACTACATGGCCTGGAGAACCCCCCCTCCGATTTAGAGTAGAGAAGCTTCATTTCCACAAACATGACAGACATCTCCAGAGTCTGAGTGCGCCTGAATTCACAGAGGCTTAGCATTTGACACTGGGGAGGGGGAAAAAGGCCACTCGAAGCACATTTTGAAAGTTCCATGTTTAAAAAGATCCTTGTTCACTGATTTTCGTGGGGCAATTAAGCTAATCTAAACAAGGGGACCTTGTCTAGGAGCGGGTGGGGGAGGTGCAGCCGTGCTGGCCCTCTGCATGGAAACCCACTGCAGACCTGCTTTCGGGGTCTCCTCTCACGCCTGCTTTCTGTAAGACTGCCTGTTCTTCCTCTGTGAGGTTTGTTCCTCTCCTTGCATTTTTCACTCAGCAGCACTAAGATGCTCTTATGTTTCCGGCCTGGAACAGAGGCCACCCTTCTAATGGTGTTTCACTAATCGTGTCTTCGTCAACATAATTATGTTGTGATGAAAAACCTGGAAACCACAGGAAACAAGTGCAGAGCAACATCCTTACCCAGCCTTAGCAGGAACACAGCTTCCAGCACATTCCGGCTCCACAAATTACAGACACAGCTCTGCCAGGGGTGTTCCCTGAGAAGGGCACTGGCAATTTGGGGTTGTCTGCCACCTACGGCGCTTGCCAGTCGCCCCACTTGGTGCCAGGACGAGACTGTCCATCACAGATCACCCTGCCGGCTACCCAAGGCTGGGTTTGTGGCTACAAGGTGAGGGCAGGGGAAGGAATGCACCAGTGGGAAAATGACAGTCATAGCCGTTGGCCCCTCTTCCCTCCCCCCCCCCACCTGCCCTTCTGACAGCACAGATAAAGTCAATTTACCACCAAGCAACTTAAACATGGGCCAAAATACCTTCCCAGGGTCCTTTCCTCCATCAGGGATGGAGGAAGCACTGCAGATCAGAAGGGCAGACCAAGGTGGGCTCTCCTTAGAAAGGAGGCAGAACCTGGCTAACAGGCTGGCTCTACCACTCCTCCACCTCCCCTCCTCTCCCACAAGCAAAGTTACAGGGTGTTAAAAGCTGCCAGACACCTTGGAGATCACCCAGTCCAATCTCTGATCTGCTTTTACGACACACTAGAGCCAAAGCGGCAGGACCCATCTCCACAAGGGCAGCAAAGACGCCCTCACCAGCATCGGGCAGCCCCCACCAGGGCCACACAAACCCACCAATACCTTATATGCATTTCAAACACATTTCAAAAGAACTACTTCTCCTCCCTTCACAGCAAGGGCCACAAAAACAATTAGCCTAAATGGTGCTAAAATCCTTGATTTGTAAGACAATCATTTCCCCAACCTCTCCCCAGAAGCACGTGAGTTCTACACCAGACCGGAGTCTCTTCCCCTTTCCCCCCCACCCCCAGCCTGCACAGACTCAGGCCACACAAACTTGGTCCCTCTCAATCCTCAAGCAGTTTCTGCAAAGTCTATCTCAAGCCAAAAAATACACTACTCATTCTTTTAATACCTAATTAACATCTAGCAGAAAAGGAGATTATTCATTTTTTAAAGGAGGGCGGGTGTTACTGGTTCTCCACCATTTGTTATACTTCCTAATCAGTAAACCAATCCTCTAGCCTTTTAGATTCTTACTTCATCCTACTACAAACACGTTTAACAGCAGGAAGGGAAGATTCCTAATCACACTCAACCTGTCTCCAAGGACTGAGGACCAGTGAGACAGCTGCACGGAACCAAGGTGCAAGGGCACTCTCTGCAATGCCAGGGAGAAAAAGGCTTTTTCTTAGCAGAAGTAGGCTTGGATTCTGAATCTCCCACCCACAACCATCATTTGACCCCACAACATTACCACTCATCTGGTAAACCCTCCTTACTTCCCAAGTTCTAGACTAGAAAAGACAGCCCCAATAAGAAGAAGCTCAAAGTCTCGTCAGCTGGGGTCAGATGAGGTTTCAGATGGGGGTTGCCCAGCAGCTCAGGCTGGAACCTAGAGCCAAATTCCAGCTGTGCCTCCTTCAGAGACCAATGTCCCTTTGGCCCTCCCTACCCCCCACTTTTGTGAACCATTAGCAATAGCTAACCGAGAGGCTGTGTCCCCAAGCGGATGTGCCACCAGGAAAAGCCCCAGGAGAACCAGTCAAAAGCAGCACACCTGGGAGAGGAATGGGTCACGCTCCAGGCTGAGAGGACTAGGTAGCCAAGGGAAAGGGGCAGAGACTTCTCCAAAGCAGAGGTTCTGGGTCCGCACCACTGAGGGCTCGGTCTCTTTCCTATAAAGACACGGTCACCCTCAAAAAGTAAAGGTAACTTCAAAGGGACACACAGGAGGGAAGTGCCAACCGGACAAGGGCAGAACCACAGCCGCGAGTTGCAGGCTGGGAGACCCAAGTGGGGAGCACTGGCTGACAGTGCAGCGAAGGGCTGGGTAAGGGGAGAAGAGGGTGTGTGGAGGAAGTCTTCGGCAAGAGGAAGGGTCCAGGCAGGGGGAATGGGGGGGGGGGACTTTTGCCAGTGGTGGGAACAGAATCTCAATTCTCAGAAGTTAGAGATGGCAGGCGGGGAGTGGGGGACCACCACAGGGTCAGAATCAAGAGTGAGAGGTGTCAGGTTCCTCTCTGAGTAGAGAAGCCCGAGGAGACCGCGCGGGGGGTCGTGGTTATGGTGCAAAGCGGGGCCGGGTACACAGGAAGGTGCACTCGCGGGGCGGGGGCCAGATTGCTGAGGGAGGCTGAGGGGGGGCTGCTGGCACGGAGACGAGGAAGGGCAGGTGCAGCCTGGCGGAGAAGGGCGCCAGGGATGATGGGGACCAGGCGCCGGGCTGCGGAGTGGACCCAAGGGCTTGAGGCCCAGGCCGCGCAGCTGGGGGTTGGGAGGCGGCAGGTGCCAGGCGCGGGGGGCGGCGGGGCGGGCCGGGGCGCCGCCGCTCACCTGTCTCCTCCGGCCGGGGCCGCGGGCACGGCGGAGCGGCCGGGCCGGGCGGGGGCGGTGGGGGCACCGAGCCCCGGGCGCACCGGGGGTGGGCGGCGGCGGCAGCGTCCGGACGTCGGCTGCTCCCTCGGCCGGCGGCCCGGGCGATTAGTAGGTCAGTCAGTCAGTCAGCGACGCGGGCGCAGAGGGAGCGCTGCGAGGCTGCGGCCGGCGCGCGGGGACAACGCCGCTTTATCGGGTCGGAAACAGCCGCTCCGCGCCGCTTCCGCTGACGCAGCGCCGGCCCCTGCGCCTCATGACTATGCAGCAGCCGCCGCCGCCGGGGGTGGGGCGTAGGGGGCGGGGCCTAAACTGCGCGCGCCCATTGGATTCTCCGAGGCCCGCCGCGCCCCCGGCCCCGCCCCCGCGCTCTGCAGCCTCCCGCCCCGCCTCCAAGGGCCACGCCCCTCCGCGTCCCTCCTCCCCCGACGCCCCCTGCTAGGTTTCTCCGAGATGGAGCTCCCGTCCCCCTCCCCGGAAGCCGGGGTCCCCACCCTGTCCCTCCTCGAGGCCACAGGAGGTGACCCCTGCACGCTCCGCCTTCAACCCCCCTCTCTGCACTCCCTTCCCGCCCCATACACCTTCCTGCCCTCCACGCGGAGGGTGAGCGGCCGCATCGCCACCTCCCTGCCAGCCTAGCCCCTCGGCGTCTCCTACCGCCACCATCCTGCCCCACGCGCTGGGCGACGAGATGGGCTCCGGCCCAGGTGCTGCAACCCCCATTTTGCGGCCAGCTGTACCGCTGCCTCCCCCTCCCGCAGACCTCCGCAGACCTCCCGCCTCGCCCGGGGGCCTGTCCTCTCCGAGGCCTGTGCCCTGCGCGTCCCCCTCGGCCACTGGCAGAGACTGGCAGAACTGAGCGGGACGCCACACCCGCCCCGGAGCTTGCTGGAGGCTAGGCCTTCCACTGGCGTCCTGACGTGCCAGGGGCTGTGTGGGCCTCCCGCTGTGGCAGAGTGGCCACTGTCCCTAGGACGAGGCTGTAGGGAAATCCCATCAGGGCTAGTCCGGGAAGGCAGCTTGACAGTCGGATATGGAGGGCTGAGGTCAGGCCCAGCTCTGCGCCTTTGCCAGGGTTGAAGTGGCTTTGGACGAATTACCTCATCTCTCAGAGCCCGGTGTCCTCATCTGCAAAACAAACCCCTGAGATCCATCCCAAGGGGTTGCTGAAGGAATTTAGAAATAAAGTGCACTGTACAGCCTCTAAAACAGCTAAAATGGAAAATCTGACAATATCAAGTGTTGACAAGGAGCTGGAGCAACTGGAACTTTCACAACTGCTGGTGGGGATGTAAGGTGGTACAGCCACCTTGGAAATCTGTTTAAAAGGATTTGATCACCAACCAGTTCTGCTCCTAGATACATACCTAATATCCTGCTTCTGTTCATAACACTGTTTGTAATAGTCTCAAACTGGAAACTACCCAAACACTCATCAACCATTGAATGGATACATAAATCTCGATGTATCATTATGCCATGACATACAGCAATGATAATGAATAATCTACAACTACACACAACAATGTGGATGATGCTCACAACTGATGTTGAGCCAAAGAAGCCAGAGGCTAAGAAGTATACATCTCCGTGGATCAGAAGTGGTAGAAGGGTGTATCTGGTGATAGTGGTTGGGATAGTGGTGACCCTTTCAGAGAGTGGTGCCACAGCCCAGAGCAGGGCACAGAGGATGTCTGTGGACTGGTTGTGTTCTATTTCTTGGTCCAGGAGCTGGTCACACAATGTGCTCAGTTGGTGGTAATTTCTCCAGCAGTCAAGATGTGTGTGCTTTTCCATATGTATCAAACCTTCAATGCAGGGTTAATAAGAACATCAGTGGTGTGTATACAAAGAACCCAAAGCTGTACCTGACACACGGGTGCACACACGGTATCTGTCACCCTGATGATGTTTTGCTCTGATGGTCAAAGGCTGGAGATCCCTGTGCTATGAGCCTAGAGCAGCTCACCAGCCTCCCTGAGTTCTCACCTGAGAATGCTCTTATACTGAGTTCACAAGTTGTCATAAAGATGAAATAAAACAATAATAAAATAATGAGGCCAGGAGCAGTGGCTCACACCTGTCATCCTAGCACTCTAGGAGGCCAAGGTGGGTGGACTGCCTGAGCTCACAGGTTCTAGACCAGCCTGAACAAGAGGAAGACCCCATTTCTAAAAATAGCCAGGTGTTGTGGCGGTGCCTGTAGTTCCAGCTACTTGGGAGGCTGAAGCAAGACAATTGCTTGAGCCCAAGAGTTTGAGGTTGCTGTGAGCTGTGTCACCCTATGTACCGAGGGAGATAAAATGATACTCTGTCTCAAAAAATAAAGTGAAATAATGATAATAAAATAATCCTCTTTAAAAAGATAGCACAGTAAGAAGCACAGAGTAAGGACTTAATAACATCTTAATTTTTCACTAATTACTGGTATTTCTTGAGCACTCTTCACTTTCATTCATTCACAAACCGGCTACTGAGTGCACGCCTGCTATGCTGTCCTCCTCTGCTGGGCGCTATCCTGGAGCCAGAACACAATCCCATCTCTCTCCTTACAGATCCCATGTGAGATCCGACTGAAAGTGGCGCTCCTTAAATGTTTCTGGAAGGATAAATGGATGCGTATAAGAAAGTGTAAGCATGAGGTTTCATGTGAATGAAATGTAGAAGGTAGCTCCTAAGTCTGAGATATAGAAACATGTAATTTACTTCTGTAATTTGGAGTTAGAGATCACAGTAAGGTTAAGGAAAAGTAAGTCCCACGACCCAACATTGAGTGTGTGCATGGGCCAGGGGCAGAGCCACCCTGCCAGCTCTCCTTCCCAGCCTAGCCAGCTGGGGCCTCATGCCAGCTGCCACCACCAAGACAAATGAGATGTGTCTGTGGCCTGTGGTCCCACTGTCCACAGCAGCCTGGGATGGGGGTCCTCAGGGCCCCCAAATGGCTTCTGTTTCTCTTGGACCCACCCCCTTCTTGACTGGCTGGGCTCTAGTCCTGTGAGGAGAGAGATCAGCATCAGGGAAGCTGTCTTGCCCAGGGGTCAGAAAGACCTAAACTCTGGTCTGGATCCAATGCAGGGCATACCTGGACCCCTACCTCTTATGAGTGTGCAACCTGGGCAGTGACACAGGCCCTATGCTCAGAATAGCTCCACACTTGGTTTAACATTCTGCTGTCATCGTCTTTAAATGCTTAACCATTTTTAACAAGGGCCCCACAAATTATGTAGCAAATCTTTTGTCTTTGTTTGTAAGCACATTGACCTCCCCAGCGCTTGGGAAGATTCCAGGGCATGACCGCGTCTTCATTGCTGCTGTGTCTGCGACCTTGTCCTCTCCCCATCTCACTTAGGGACATCTTGGAGTAGGGCCATGTCCCTCTCACTCCTAGCCCTTGGGTGCACACTCCTTCCCATGACATAGGTGTCATCCTATAGAAAAGGAAACTGGGACACAGAGGTTGTTAGTTGCAGATGCACAGCTGATGGGAGTAGTGCCAAGATTCATACCTGGCTCACATATGGTCAGGTGTTGGGTGAACAGGATGAAAAATGAATGAATGATGTCCACGGACACCCCATCTCATTGCTGGACATCACTCCTTTCCTCTCCATTTTATAAATGAAGAAACAATAGCCTTGCTGGCACAGAATATGCACACACACACACACCCTCAGTGTGACCCACCCTGAGCCAGATGCAGGTTGGGAGCCTTGCTTGAGCAGCTCCTATCTCTGTTGGAAAGCAAGACCGCCACCTCTGTATCTGCAGCACAGGCAGCATGCAGGAGAGGACAGGGAATGAGTGCCGACTCACCCCTGCCCAGCCCCTGCCCTCCGTCCCCTGCACCCCAGTTCTCCATCACCCTTGTGCATGAAGAGTGTTATCCTATTTCACAAAGAAACTGAGGCTCCATTGGGCAATGCACCTTGCTTGAGCAGCGACTCTGCTCCGAAGAACCCAAGGGCTGAGAGGCCCCTCTGGGGCAGAAGCTGATGAACTGGTGAGGCTACAGAGCCTGCTGGGGCCAGGGGTCCCACACTCCTGGCAGGCTCAGCAGGTCTCCTCACCCACCAGACCCTACTCTGTCACACAGGGTGGCTGCCTGTCCATGCCCCCCTCTTGAGTACACCTCCAGACCTTGGCACCTGCCATTTTCTTTCCAGAGAGTGTCCCTGCCCCTCTACTGCCATGGCAGTGTCTGATAAGTGATGACCTTGACTTCCCAGTTCCTGGGAAAGGAGAATGATGATGAGCATGGAAACCCTGGGATATTACTGTGATTATGGACAATAAACCCACTCACTGACCAAGGGCCAGGAGCCTTCCATACCTTGCCAGATTCTTTAAGAGAACTGAGACAGAACGTTCTGTCTGGAGATTGCAGCCTACACAGTGGGGATGGGACAGTGGGCCCCAAAGAGGGAGAAAAAGAGAGGCCACTAGCTGAGGCAATGTCCCACCTGGAGAGCCCCAAGGGGATGCCGATGCCTCCTACTTTTTACAAACCCCTTTTTGGGGGAGGGGCCAAGGTGTTGCATTGTCATCCATGCTGGAGTGCAGCGGCTATTCACAGGTGTGCTGCAGGCTCATATCCTGGGTTCATGAAATCCTCCTGCCTTAGCCTCCTTAGTAGCTGAGACTACAGATCCATCATACCCAGGGTTATAAATCTTTATTTTTCTTATTTAGCAACAAACATTTTTAAAAACAAACTCATTAGCAAAACCTCAGTATGTCCATCAGCGTGCTCATTTACTGCCTGGCATTTCTGAGCAAATGCTCAAGTCAGACTCTCTGGATGGGCGCTGCCTTCTAGCATGTCTATCCTGACAGCAGCCCTCCTGTACCTGCCCCTTCCCCATGAGCACCCTTCCTGGTGTGAGTGTGGCCACAGCACTAAAAGCAGGGTTTTAGCTGTCCCTTCCTGCTGTGTGACTTTGGGAGAAACACAAAATCTCTGTGAACCCAAGGCAAAATGGAGAGGGTGGAGCTCCAAGAGCTGAGACCCAACTCCCTGGAATACAAGGCCCATGGCTGCAGGTCCCAGATCTCTACGGCTGAGGATTAGGCCTGAGACTTGAAAGGCACGTGCCTGCCCAGGTGTCCTGCCTAGCAAGGGCCCTTAGTGCCAGGTTAGGCTTAGAGTCAGGGTTAGCTGGGCACCAGTCCATGTTTAGGTCTCCAGGCACTTGGATTGGCTCAAGAGTGGGGGGCTTCTGGGGTCACATGGCCTCTTTTCCTGGGGTTACATGGCTGCACAGGGTCCTACAGCTTCCCCAAGTCCTATGGCTTCCCATGATCGTAGGGCTTCTAGGTCATAAGGCCACCTGCAGCCATGCAATTGCCTTGGGTCATAGGATTCCCTAGAATCCCAGGGCTGCCTGGTCATGGAGTGACCGAGGATAGTGCAGAGTGACCGAGGATAGTGGGGTCCTACAGCTACCCAGGTTGCATGGACACCTGGGGTCACAGCCCCCCTCCCCCCATGCAGATATGTCTCATTAGAGGCTCAGGCCACATCCGGGCCATTCCACTGCCTCTGTGTCCTGGGTGAACTCATCCCCTCCCCGAGCCTTAGTTTCCCTCTCTGTGGCATGGACAGTCTTTGTTTCTATGGTACATGGCTGCCGTGAAGACTGCAGGAGAAAATGAGGGTGAAGGGCTCAGACAGCGTTCATGGGAGGAGCTCAGCAAGTGACCACAGGGCTGCCCAGGGCAGCTGTCCCAGGATGAGCTGTGGCCCTCAGTGCAGCATTGGCCTCCCTGCCTGGGCAGACCCAGAAGTTTCCCAGAGGAGACTGAAGTATGTTTTCACTGGAGGAAGAAGTCCTTCCTTGGGCAAAGGCCAGAGCCAGAGGACACAGGAGAGCCAAGGGCTGGGTGGCAGGTTCTAGTCCCCCCAGCAGGGGCCTGTGTCTGTTGCTGTGTTGTGCCCTTCTCTGTGGTTGTCTTGCACACCGCAGTCAATCTGCACGATAGATAAACACAATCCAGGTTGGGGGGCCTTGGAATTTGGCCTCTTGCCTGAGAGTGAGGGAGGCTTGGGGGCACTAAGCTGTTGGATGGGGGCTTACAAAGCTCCTCGGGGGCCAGGTGTGCAGGGCGATGGGCTGGGTAGGCAGTATGGGTGATGGTGTGGCTTGCGCTCTGCATCCTATGGACTGTGTGAGGCTCCCCCCTCGGCCCAGCGCCCCCGCCCCTGCCTACTCCATACCTGTGGACAGAGCATCTGCCCTTCCTGTCTCCTTTGTCTACTGGCAGCTGACTCCTTATACAAGAGCCAAGCTTGTCCCCAAAAGACATTGCCCATGGGGGGCTTTCTGAGCACCTTGTTGCAGAGAGGAAATTTATTTGGGGGTAGAGGGCCCTGTTGAGGGTTCACAAACCCCTAAAGCAGATGTTCATACTTGTGGGCACAATGCATACAGGCGCATGTGCGCACACACACACATTTACACACATGCACACACACACACATACACCCCTAAAGCTAGAATGTCCACCTCTCGATCCCTTTCCTGGCCTGGGCCTGAGGCAAACAGGGTGCCCTTCTACCTGACTGCCTCTGACATTTGCAGCTGCCGTGAGAGCCCCCAAATGTGGAGCACCCCCACTCTGGTACAGAGGGACCAACTGGTGCCAGGGGTTTTTATTATAAAACAGGGCTGAGGAGGTGTAGAGAGGGATAGCTGAGGCACCAGCCTGGCTGGGTTCACATCCCAGCTTCCTCCCTCCCTGCCAGGTGCCTTCAGGCAGGGCCCACTTCATAGGCTTGCAGCCCAGGTGGCCACCCAAGGCCTTGTTCTCCAAAGGGCACTACCCTTGGTTTGATGCTTCCCTATTGCTACTTTGTGGTTCCTAAGAGCCTGTGAACAAGGGGTTTGCACCAGTCTAGGCTGTGAAGGGGTCTCTTTGGTTTCTCTGCACTTCAGTTTTCACATCTGTAAAATGGGCCTGCAAGTAGGGTACTCTTGTCAGGGACCTGAATGCCAGCTCAGGCCCTGATCAGTTAAAGTTGCCCAGAGCTGGGTGCTAGAAGAGGAAGCTGAGGCACAGAGAGGTGAAGTAGCAAGCCTGGGGTCGTTTAGTGGGCACTGGCTGAGCTGGGATTTGAACCCAGGTTGTCTAGCTCAGAGTCTTTGTTCTCCCTGCACAAGGTCATGGCTCCTACAAGTTGCTCTTAGACCATCCGAGTTGGGAGGGGCTTGTGGCATTCGCTCATCAGGACGGGAACAGAGGGTTGTTAGGGTGCCTTCTGTCTGACTAGGCACTAGAGACTCAGCTGTGAACTAAAAGGGCTGGGTAACCTGAGAGAAGGCAGGGAGCCAGCCACCAGGGCAGGTGGCAGGGTGGGGTGCCTGGCCCAGCTTCTCAGAATGAAGGGTGAAGACATGAGATGTGTGGGGTCACCCCACCCAGGGCCCGAGGCAGGCCCCACCTGCTGACAGCAACAGGGCAGGGTGGGTCTCCAGGGCACTCCTATCCCCCCAGACACTCCCACCACCATCCTCAACCAAGTTCTTAGCCAGGCGTCTTTCTCCAGCTCTTCTGTCCCTGCTTGGTCAGCAGCCCCTTCGCCCTCTGGGTCTCTTTCACTCCACCTCTCAGAAGTGCCCACCCTCTTCCCTGGGTAGGCTTGTGCCATGCACGCCTCCTTTAGGAAGCCCTCCCGGACCACCCAGCTCACGGTAATTCCCATCTTCACCAGCACATTTCAAAAAGAAAGCTGGGCTTGGCTTTGATTGCATTCTGAATCATCGTTTAAAGATTTACACTTCACGAGAAGCTTTTCCTGCCCACAGTCTCACTGGAACCTCCGAGGAGCCCTGTGGGGTGAATGGCTCTTGTCTCCGTTGCAAGGTTGGGGGCCCCAGAGGCAAGGGGAGGATCTGAACTCACCCGGGTGTTCTTGCACCAGTAGCTGACTTTTATTTACCAAGAGCTCACTTACTGAGGGCCACGGGCTGGCCTACATATATCATTCATTCATTCACTCATTCATTTTTCATGTGATAAGCACCTACTGTGCTCTAGCCTCCCTGTCACAATGTGGGGGAAGCACAGCAAAATCCTCTGCGGCCTGGAGGGCAATAGACAGGAGCAGCAAGCAAGTTAGCAGGTGACAGCAGCTGTGGAGAAGCAGAAACGGGGGGCGGGGGGAGGGCTGGGTAGGTGAAACCCCCCGTGAAGAGGACTTTTGGGGGGCTGGAGGAAAGGAGGAGGCAGCTGGAGGAGGGAGCCTGTCCACCCCAGAAGCAAGCTCGGTCTCCCGCTGTGGATGAGAGACATGTCTAACGGGCTCACAGAGACGTTAGGGAATGTGCCTTCCTCTCGAGGCCCTGTGGGATGATATGCCCCTAGAAACGGTTTGGAGTGGGGTGCATCCTGGCTCTGGTGCTCAGCGCCCATCTGTGTGTGTGTGAGCCTGTGCAGTCACACATTCTCTCCTGCAGCAAACATGGGGGCCAGTGGAGGCTGCGGTGGAATAGATGACGTCCTCGCTCTCCAGGGGCTTATCCCAGTGGGGAGACACATCCTAACTGAGTAACAGCTGCCTGAGTGGTAATAAATACTACCTAGAAGAGGGCAGGGGGAAGAGGGCAGGGAGGATGTCACTATTGACAGCAGCTGACGAGAAAGTCCCTTGCATGGGGTAAGGGTCCTGGGAGGATCTGAGCAGAGGAGGGACACCAGGACCCTGATGTTTCAGGAGGTGGGTCCTTCCAGCCTGCTTCGGGAGGGTGGCTGGATGTGGGGTACTTCCTGTGCAGGGGAGCTGATGGCTGCCCCTGGGGCAGTGGCAGGGAACTGGGCAGAATGCTGAAGCTGCAGAGCAGACTCGTTGGGGGACTGGCTGCGGGCTGTGACTGTGGAAACCTGTACAAGCCTCTGGGAGCCTCACTTTCCTCATCTGTGAAGTGGGATGCTGGTGACAGGGCAGCCAGGGAAAGCACGGAGGGGAGCCAGCCCTTGCTCAGTCAGCAAAGCTGTGTGGACCCACCTATTTTAGGCACAGGTCCAGAGAGTGGGGGACATGACACCCCACAGGTGCTTGACAAAGAGTGGTCTCTTTTTTTAAAAAAGGAAGTGGAAGAGGGCAACACAAAACCCAGCAGCAGGTGGGGTCCTGGTGACTGGGTGGGGGCAGTTCAACATGAATCAGGATGGTGGCCCTGTGAGGTGGCTGCCTGGGGCAGGGTCGCTACTGTCTGACCCTGAGGCGGGACAGCCCAAGAGAAGTTGCCGGGAGTGACTGGAGACCAGAGCCAAGAACGGCAGGCTGCAGGGAGGCTGACCCCATTTCCCAAGGCGGTGCTGCCAAGAGGCCTGTTTTCCATGGTGTTTACTGGGCTCCTCCGGCTCCAAGGAGCTCTGAGTGTTTGGGCCCTGTTCCCAGGGTCATCCCCTGACAGCACGCTGGGAGGTGGGGGAGGCTGAGCTGCTGCCGCCCTGGCCAGCTGGGAAGGGTGGAGGCAGCCGCTGGTGTGAGTGGGAAAAGTGGCTCAGCCATTCTTAATTGGCAGTCTGGGCAGCCACTCCCCAGGCCCACCTCTGATTAGGGCTTCTCTGGGCACTGGGGTGGGACTGACCTGACAGCCCTTTCTCCAGGCTGCCTAGTGAGGAAGGGGCACAGCAGACAGCAAAGGGGCCACTCAGTAAACAGGGTCAGTTAGGGAGCAAGTAGGGTTGGGACTCAGTTGGCAGAAGTAGAGGCGGTGCTAAGTTGAGGGAATGAGCAGAGTTTAATGTGTAACCAGCGTTAGGGGTTAATGTCTGAGCAAAAGTCAGGTCTCAGAATGTGAATAAGAATCAAGGCTCAGACTGTGATGAAGTCAGAGCTCAGATAGTAGCCAGGGTCAGGGCTCAGAATGTGAATAAGAATCAAGGCTCAGACTGCGATGAAGTCAGAGCTCAGATAGTGGCCAGGGTCAGGGCTCAGAATGTGAACAAGGATCAAGGACTTGGTGTGTGACCAGGGTCCAGGCTCAGTGTATGGCCAGGATCAGAGCCCAGTGTATGATCAGGATCAGGGCTCAGTGTGTGACCAGGACTCAGTGTGTAACCAGAATCAGGGTTTAGTGTGTGATCAAGGTCAGGGCTAGTTATGTGACCAGGATCAAAGTTCAGTCTGTGACCAGGGTCAAGGTTCAGTGTATAACTAGAGTCAGGGCTTGGTGTGTGGCTAGGATCAGGATTTAGTGTGTGACCAAGGCTCAGTGTGTGACTGTCAAAAAAACTCAGCATGGGGCTGATGTGACAGTCACAACCAAGTGGACTTGTCTCTTTTCTCTGAACAGGCTGGTCCATTCATCCTTCTCTCTCTTTCATTTAAAAATCTTCTACTCTGCACCAGGCACTGTCCTAGGTGCCATAGACTCAAAGGCCACTTAGTGGCTCTCACAGCCTTCAATACCAATATCTCCACTGTACAGCCCCCAATGTAGCTTAGAGGCCCTTCTACTGGGGGACTCACTGAGTTGTTTTTGTTTTGGAGACAGAACCTCAAGCTATGGCCCCAGGTAAAGTGCCGTGATGTCACAGTTCACAGCAACCTCCAACTCCTGGGCCTAAGAGATTCTCTTGCCTCAGCCTCCCAAGTAGCTGGGCTACAGGCGCCCACCCAGCTATTTTTCTGCAGCAGTTCAGCCGGGGCCGGGTTTGAACCCACCACCCTTAGTATACGAGGCCGGCGCCCTACTCACTGAGCCACAGGTGCTACCAAGGACTCAATGAGTTTTTTCTAGAGAAGGCTTTGAAGGCCACTTCATTTTCGGAAGTGGGCAAGAGGGCATTCCAGGCAGAGGGTGCTGCTTAGGCAAGGGCACAGTGGCTGGTCAGTTCAGGGCAATGGACTCTTCATGCCAAGGTGAACACTTGGCCTTTGTCAGGCCTGGGGGCTGGCTGTGCATTAGCAGGGCTCCGTCATCAGAGGGTGGGTTTCTGTCTGGCCATGTGGGAACAGAAGGTCATGCTCTCCACAGGATCAGAGGTGGCCCCAGCCAGTTCCTGCCAGGTGACAGAGTGATTGCTTTGGCAGCTGGTGGGCACCCTGGAGGCCACCCACCTTGGGTGGACCAGAACTCAGCAGACAACTCAAAAGAATGAGCGTGCGAGAGGCAGCCAGGGTGGTTGGTGGGAAGGGGACTGAGGGCGTGGATGGGTAGGTGGAGGCCAAGTGGCAAAGCAGGTGAGGGTGGGGCGTGCCCTGGGATGATCAGGTCAACTGGGGCATGCAGAACAGCTGTACGGCAGTGTGGCATGGGGGTCCTTGGCAGTTGGGCTCCCAGCTGGGTCCTATACTATGGGTGCTTGACTGGACTGACTAGGCGCCTGCAGCCTTGAGGCCCGAGCCCCCACTTCTAGCTACAGAGCACTCCCTGGGGCCCTCCTTGGGCTCCCACTGCCTTCTGTGTGGTGAGGTATAGGCTCAAAGACTGGGCAGGTGGGCATTAGGACAGATAGAGCTGTGTGACCTTGGCCTGCTGGGCCTGTGCTCCCTCTTCCCCAGATCTTGGCTTTGGCACCTGACCTCGCTAGAATCCTCTTGCCTGACACCCTCCTGGTTCTCTTACCCAATGGGGGTCCTGGGCCAGGTGACCACCCCCCTGAGACTCCTCCACCCCAGATCTCTTCCAAAGCCTCCTCTCTGCCCACACTCCCATCCTGAGACCCCCCCAAGGCAGCTGTGGTCAGAGTTGGAGCTGGGGAACCTGTGGGCTGTCAGAGGGCAGGGACCTCCTGCCCAGAGAACTCTGAGGCCCAACAGCATGAGGCTGGGGGTGCAGGGACTGGCTAGTGGAGGGTGGACTCTGCAGAGGAGGCTGGGAGTACAGAGAGGCTCCCGGTCGTGCTAGCCAGGGCAGCATCACCAACCTTCAAGGGACCAATTCTGTTGCACCAGGAGCTATTATTGTTCTCTTTGCTTAAATGAGAAAGCTGAGGCCCAGGGCGACTATGCGACGTGTTCAAAGTCACCCAGCCAGTTGGCCAGAGCAAGGGCTAGAATCCAGACCCCAGAGCCAGAGCTCCAAACCCCAATAGCAGCCAGGACAATCGAGAATGGAGTGTGTGGCAGGCAGGGGTGGACACCGGGGAGCACCATCTCTGAAGCCAGAGGCCACTGTGTGCTCGGAGGACTGGTGGGTCCTCCTTGCCCCGCCGTACCTCCACTCTAGTTTGGGCTGTCACCCAGGCCTGGCCCATCACTCTCACAGATGTCATACCATTGTTAAGGTCTGAGTTATCATCAGTGGCTGCTATTTATTGCCTCTCTATGTGCTAAGCATTTTTCATCCCTTCCTCATTAAAGGTCTCCATTTACCGAGGTGGAAAGAAGCTTGAGGGTGAGCAGCGGTCTGGCTACACTCTGGGTGAAGGCCGAGCTCTGGCCTCTCTGCCTGCTGCCCCAGGCTGTCCTCAAGGCCAGGAATAAGGTCACCCTCATTCTGTAGGGGGTGGGGTGCTGGGATGAAATGAGGACCCACCCAGTTCTTGCTCAACCTGTTGGGTTGGTTTGGTCCTGCCAGCACCTCACACCTGGGGAACCCACCAGCTACGCCTTCCCTACCCACCCTCTCGCAGAACAGGGAATTCTGTTGCTGGGCCAGTGGGGGCCCCCAGTGATGGGGGGTGTGGGCCCTTCCAATACCCTCCTCAGCCTCCAGAGAGGTTTGAAAAGTGGCTTTGAGCCTCTCAGGCCTGCAGGGAAAGCCCCAGGCTGGCTGGTGCATGGTGGCTCAGGGCAGGTGTGTCCTGGGGGACTCCTTGTCAGAACCTCTGTTTCTACATCTGTGGAGAAAGGGAATAAGCACCCCACAGAGAAGCCCAGAGGACTGTTCCTGGGTCCTGATCTGAAAGCAAGTGCAGCACTGCCACATTGCCACTCAGCCTTCCGGGAGAATGAAGCCCTGGCCCACCCAGGCTGCATGCTGCCTACCCTGCCCCAACTCAAGGGCAAGGACATGATCATTTCCAGAGGTTTGAGGCCTCTCGATGCTCTGTGAGCTGTGACCATCACACAACTGCTTCTGCTTCCTGTGCCTCAGTTTCCCGTGTATATGTCACATGGCACTGGCACAGATCTCTGTCAGCATTCAATTCTTTGGCACCCACAAGTCCCCCAGGGTGACCACCCTTTTTTTCTTTTTCTGGTGCACATTGGAAGGAGAGTTGTCTTGGGCCACACAAGAAATACACAAATGCTAACTCCAGCTGATGAGCAAAAAGAAGGTCTGTGCATACTTTTCAAGAATATCTGATGCCACAGATAAGCAAAACAGACCTCAAATAATCTGCAGGCCACAGGTTGGACATCCCTGGATGAGAGGGACTTACTGCCCATCAAATGGGAGGCCCCTGGGGGCGTGGGATGGGTGGGTGGAGTGTGCATGCAAAAATGTGTACACACCCACTTGCACTCATTGGCAGAGTAGTACACACTCGCCTACATCCTGCCCCCGGGGCATGCTCTGCCTCCACCGCAAGGTGCAGACATGCACA
This sequence comes from Loris lydekkerianus, assembly GCA_963574355.1. NCBI lineage: Eukaryota > Metazoa > Chordata > Mammalia > Primates > Lorisidae > Loris > Loris lydekkerianus. Next base: position 31,443 of record CAUYPK010059562.1, read on the forward strand.
CCTGTCTTCTGGCTCCTCACACGTGGCCTCTGTCTTCCAGGCCCTGCCTGAGCTCGTGTGAGTGCTAGCATTGGCGCCACGTTTTGCTTTAGTTCCCTGCCCTTTCTGCCTCTGTTTCGCGTCCCCAAGGGAACAACCTGGGCCAGAGAGACAGGAGCTGGCCATGTGCAGGACTGGTCCTCATTCCTGCTCCTGCTGCGTGGTCCTCAGCAGAGGGGGCTCCCTGAAGAGCAAGGTCACCTTCCTTCATTCTCTGCCCATGTAAAGTACCTTGGGGACCGCCAGCTGGTGGCAGCCCTGGGGCAGTTCTCCAGGCGACACTCAAGGGATTCCTCCTTTTTGTCTTTTGCCACCGTCCTGTGGGTCTATCAGGCTTCAAAACATGGGCGCTGCTGACCAGGGGTCCTGTGGTCAGGGCTACATGAAAGACTCTTCAGTGTCCAGCCATACTCAGAGCCCCCAGGAGGTGCCCAGGCACTTCTGTTGGGAGGACCCTTCTGAGTGCCCCTGTGATGATGTGGTGATCCTCATGGGTTGGAGGTCAGAGGTCATTCACCCTCTCCCATTGCCCAGCTCATAGGTCCACAGAGGCTGCACCCACCAGATACACACATGAACACGCTGCTCACCCAGACAGCACCCTCTGGCCTCACTATGCACGCAGAAGCTTGCTGACTGGCCCTGGCAGAGGCAGGAACAGAGCCCTGTTCCTGGACTCCCAGATCCCATGGCAAAGCACCCAGAAGCTGTGCAAATCTGAGGCACGTCTGTCTTGGGCCCCTTAGAGCCCAAGAGAGAGGCACTTCCATCTCTCTGGGTCTCACAGGTCTTGACCAGGAATCCATGTGGCCCTCCCCAACCTGTCCCCAGAGCAGGTGTGGTGGGGGAGGGCCTTGGCTCAGAAGCCAGAAAGCCAGGAGGGTAGCTCTGGGCTCCCCAAGTCTCCCCTGGGAGGCAGGCTCCGACTCTAGGGCACTTGGAGGCCCAACGGGTGACTCTGTGTGAAGGTCGATGGGCTGGAAAGTCCTCCTGAATGAGGATTCAGGCCACCCAGGGCACTTGTCTGACTCTAGAATTGGTAGCAATCTGGGGTCACCTGAATAAAGTCTTTGCTTGTCCTTTTTTTTTTTTTTTTTTTTTTGAGACATCCTTTTATTTTTTTTGAGACAGAGTCTCACATCTCACTTTGCTGCCCTCGGTAGAGTGCTGTAACGTCATAGCTCACAGCAACCTCAAACTCTTGGGCACACGTTGTCCTCTTGCTCAGCCTCCCTAGTAGCTGAGACTATAGGCACCCACCACAACACCCGGCTAGTTTTTATATTTTTAGTAGAGATGGGGTCTTGCTCTTGCTCAGGCTGTTTTAGAACTCCTGACCTCAGACAATCCACCTGCCTTGGTGTCCCAAGGTGCTAGGCTTACAGATGTGAGCCACTGTAAGCCAGGTAATGCTTGTCCTTTAAGGCCCTTCAAGGACACTGTCAACAGTGGGTGAGAGGAGCTGTGGTCACACTCACAGCCTGGGCTGTGTCTCCTCCCTGCTGGCCAGGCCTGATTTCCTGCATCTGTAAGATACATCACATCCCACTGCAGGACCCGTGGGGGCAAGGCGGTGACAGAATTGCCCATAGGACATGCCCTCAGTAAAAGGGAGGGATAGTGGAAGCTCAGACTCCTCAACCCTGAGGCTGCAGCACCCCTGAGACACGGGCTCCTCTAGAAGCTCTCAGACTCCTTAAAGCCACTGGGGAAATTCAAGCGTCCTGCCTGGGTCACCCAGCATGACCTCCAAATCTTTGGTGACCACAGCACAGGCTCCGACGTGGGCTCTTGGGGGCTGTGTCAGTACGGGGCAGTCCCTCACTGTTGAATGCAGAGAAATGAAGGAAAAAACCCAACATGAAACAGAGCCAGTCCTGGTCCTGAGCCTGGCTGGTCCCCAGACACAATTGCCAGCAGCAACCCACAACAGAGCTGCTGCTCCCCAATTTCCTAGACTGATGCTAAGGCCCCAAGCATGGTCTGAGCCTCACATGTGTGGCCTTGACTGATGTGGCATAGCATGAGACCTGCCATTGGCTGAGGATCCCACTCCCATGGGCGTCACTGACCCTACAACCCCCACCCCACCCTGGGATCAGCCCATTCTGTGAGGGGCAAGCTGTTTGTTAACAGAGGTTGGGAAAATCATTCTGGCAGAAGGAATGGCATGTGCAAAAGTGTCAAGGCCTGGTGGTCTGCTCAAGGCCAGCCAGCCCCCTGGGAGGGCTAAAGGCAGAGTGGGTGAGGGTGGAAAGGGGTGCTGGGAGCAGGGGCTCCAAACAGAGCTTGGGGGCAAAGGTCAGCCACATTCTTGACTCTTTGTACACATTGTTCCTTCTGCCGCCCTGCCCTGCCCAGCTCCCTACAAATTAAACCAAAATACAGCCTCCTTCCTAAACTTTCTGGGCCCCCACTCTGACAGGGGCAAAGTTACCCTTGGATTAGCTCAGAACACAATTGCCCAGATAGCCTCACTAGGGACAACTGCCTAGGGAAGGTGACACCACGGCTGGGACTTGGAGGCCAAGGAGGGCCTGGGGGAACGAGGGTGGGTGGTGGACAAGAGAGCTTTTGGTCGAGGCCGGCTCAGAGCTGCCTGTGCTTGTCCTTGAGGCCTGTCTAAACGTCCACTTCACCTCTAACAGAGCTAGTCACGCCTGCAGCGCCTTCTAAGACCACCAGACCCAGGCGGGAGCTTAGCAGGTCAGTAATGAGTGCCCACAGTGGGGGCTTCCAGGTCTCACACCCTGTAGAGCCCTTTCGGGGCTCAATGTTATCACCTACGCTGGGGTTCCCTGTCCCAGGAGCTCTGTGGCAGCCAACTCAGCCCTTACTACGTCTATTTTACTGATGGGTGGGCTGAGTAGACACCTGCCCGGGCACACAGCTGGGCAATAGCAGAGCCAAGCTGAGAACGTGCTGAGAGAAAAGTAGCACCCTGGCCCTGGGGTGGGGTGGCCAGGCTGGAAGATGCCAGTGCTGTTGCTCCCCGATAGGGTGGGACCTGGAGAGGAAACATCGATACCCCCGTGGGCGCCCAAGACCAATTAGTTAAGGAGGAGGAAGAGAAGGAGGAGGCTGTTGCAAGGACCTAGATTTTGAAATTGGGCTGCACCAGCCACGCTGATGAACTTGGTTCACCCCACTAGACTGGGATCCACCTTCTCTCAGGCCTGCCCCTCTTCACACAGTGCGGCAGCCCCTGGACCCCCTTGTACCCTTGCTGGGCCTCAGGCAGTTCACTTGTGAGGCGAGCTGCTGCGTCTTCCCTCCTGCGAGTCTTAGGCTTGAACTTAGGCTTGAACTGTGACCTTCAACATTCATATGTTGAAGTCTTAATTTCCCTAGTAACTTAGAATGTGACCTTGTTTGGAGACAGAGTCTTTACAGAGGTTATCAGTTTAAACGAGGCCATCAATGTGGGCACCAATCCAATGTGATTGGTGTCCTTCAACAGAAGGGACAGACACCATGTGAGGAAGAAGACAGCCACCTCCTCGCCAAGGAGCAGGGCCTGAGGTAGACCCTTCTCTCATGACCCTCAGTGGGCGCCAACCCTGCCATCACCTGGAGACAATAACTGTGTATTGTGTTAGCGCCCAGTGAGTGGCACTTGCTGTGCACCCCAGCAGACTGCGGGGGGAGCGGTGGGTGGACCATTTAGACTAATATGAGGCTCTGTGTGGAGCCAGCAGACATGGGCCTCCAGTAAGTGTGGGCAATTATGTTAATATTAAAAACACATCACAACCTCATCAAAACAAAAACAACTGCCAATACCCCATGTGAGACGGGGCAGGGCAAAGAGGGACTTGTAGGTGACCTCTGGGTCCTGGAGTGGGGCTGGGTGCCATGGACCATGACAGTTAAGGACACGGCCTGGGGGCTCAGGGGACTAACTCACCTCCTTGGTGCCTCTGTCCCCATCAGCTAATAGCACCTGGCTTGGGGACTGTGAAGATCACCTACAGCAGAGGCTGGCAACCGCTTTCTGGAAGGGACAGGGGAGTAAATATTTTCCTCTTTGCAGGCTGTAAGGTCTCTGCTGCCATGACTCAGATCTGTAGTTGTGGCCCGAACACAGCCACAGATGGCGCGGGAAGGAATGGGTGTGGTTGTGTTCCAAGAAAACTTGTTTCTGGAACACTGAACGTCGATTTTCATAAGTCATGAAGTATTCTCTTCTTTAGATTTTTTTCAACCACTTAAAAGTTGAAAATCCATCTTGGCCACAGTAACATAAGCAGGTGGCTGGCAGGGCCTGGTCTGAAGGCCAGCCCTGCCCTGGGTGAGGGAGACCTCTTGAGCCCTAGGAGGCACCAGGCGGGACCTACTCACCCACCCTTCAGCCCAGCAGGGGGCAGGTGCTCAGGTAGCAGGTCTGAAAGTCACCAGCTCTGTTCAGGAGATGGGTGACTTGGTGCCCTTTGCACATTTATTCCTCCAGCCAAAGTTTCCCAAACCCCTGCTGTGCGCCGAGCCTATGTGGGTTCTTTAGATGATCTCTCTGAGCTGCAGCGCTCTGTGAGACAGGGCCGGTCAGCACTGTCCTATCTTACAGATGAGCAAACAGAAGCTCACCCGTGAGTTCTTCAACCTCCTGCTCCTGCCACAGTGCACTCTAGGAGCCCAAGGCCTCGGGGCTGTGGCAGGAGCTTCAAGGAGGGGGGGGGAGGGGGGCAGGGGTGCATTGAAGAAGGGGCAACACTCCAAAGAGTCATGAAACCCCAGAGGACATCCCCAAAAGGGGAAGCAGGATCAGGGAGGGCCCAAAGGTGGGAGGAAAACATGGCATAGTTGGGGTGGCCGGAAGGTGATGTTGGTGGTGGGAGGTGAGACTGAGCCACAGATGTGCACACCAGCACAATGAACTTTCTCCCCAGGGAAGGGTGGTTACCAAAGGTCCTCAAGGGAGGGAGGGCTGGCTCTGATTTAGAGCTGAGAAGCTCCTGTTGGCATGTAGATGGGTCTTCAGTGGAACTCCAGCGCCAGCCATGGAAGCCCTTATGGATTTCCTAGTAGCCACATTAGAAAAAGGGGGAAAGAATTTAGCGCAATTTATTTTAATAATATATTTTATTTAACCTAATATAGTCAAAATATTATAACAAAGTATTAATGAGATTTTTTTTTTTTTTTTTTTTGCTACAGTCTCACTTTTTCCCCTTTGGTAGAGTGCTATGACGTCGCAGCTCACAGCAACCTCAAACTCTTGGGCTCAAGTGATTCTCTTGCCTCAGCCTCCTGAGTAACTGAGACTACAGGCACCCGCAACAAGGCCCAGATATTTTTAGAGACAAGGTCTTGCTTCTTGCTCAGGCTGGTCTCAAACCTGTGAGCTCAGGCAATCCATGAACCTTGGCCTCCCAGAGTGCTAGGATTATAGGCATAAGCCACCCCGCCCAGCCCCTATTAATGAGATTTTTATATTGCCCCTTCCATACTGGTCTCCAGTGGGTGCATGCTGTATACATACACACAGCTCTGTCCAGAGTAGCTGCCACTTGTAGTGCTCAAAAGACAATGGTAGGGCTCAGTGCCCCGTAGCTCAGTGAGTAGGGCACCGGCCACATACACCAAAGCTGGCAGATTTAAGCCCAGCCCAAGCCTGCCAAACAACAATGACAACTGCAACCAAAAAAAATAGCTGGGCATTGTGGCAGGAATCTGTAGTCCCAGAGACTGGGAGGCTGAGGCAAGAGAATCGCTTAAGCCCAAGAGTTTAAGGTTGCTGTGAACTGTGACGCCACATCACTCTACCCAGGGTGACAAAGTGAGACTCTGTCTCAAAAAAAAGAAAAGAAAAAGACAATGCTGGCTGCATCTCAGACAACACAGGTGTGGCTGTCAGACTGCGGTGGCTGGAGGAGAGGCAGGGAGGCCAGTAAGGGGCCATTTTCTAGGACGTAATGGTGGTGGCTGTCCTGGAGCCATGGTGGGATTTCAAGTGCTCCCCTCAGATGCCAGCCCAGGTGGGACATCTGGGAATGACCCGTCCCAGCTGGAAGGGGGTTGAGGGCCAGGCCTGGCTTGCTGAGGTTCTGGTGGGCAGGACACAGAGCTGCATAGCTGCCAGAGCCTGGAGCATCGTCCCTGGCCCAGTCAGCATCAGCCCAGGCAGCTGGCGTTGCAGCCTGCTGGGTCAGCCTCCAGCCCCTCCCCACCCCCACTCCAGACTATGTCAGGCTTCCCGTCCCAGCTGGTGACCTGAGGCCTGACTGGGGCTGGATGAGCCCGGAAGGAAGCCTCCTCCTTGACGCTTCACAACAGGGGCGGTGGAGGCTTCCCTGGGGATGCCCTTGGGAAGCACTTCACACTTTGGTGGGCACTGGGCCAGGGCGGCCCCAGCAGCTGCAGGAGGCAGGGAGAGCCCCTGAAGGGCTCCCCACAATGCTGGGTCTGGGGACTGTGTCCCCCATAAGAAACCTGAGCTCTCGGAAACACAGAAGCAGGCTGGCAGGCCCCGCTCCACACCTTGGCAGCAGTGACTGGGTTAAGGCACACCAGACTGTGCTGTCCTGGTGAGGGCTGTGCTCGAGTACCAGGTGCTCCTCTGTAAAAAGGAGAGAGCTGGGCACCTCCCTCTCAGGACCAGGGTGAGATTCCAGGGAGTCCTGTGTGTGTGCAGATCCCGGAAGGAGAGCTACACCCATGGCCCAGTGCCTCGTGCCCGGTGGAACTCTGTGTCCAGGACTCAGGCTCTGCCCTCCCTGGGACTTGGCTTAGCTCCCTGGGCACCTCTTTCAGAACAAGTGCTCAGGCCCACCAGCTGGCGGGGCAGCAACCAGCCCTCCTTCCTTCTCACAGTGCTCACTGAGCACCACCTACATGCCAGGTGCTATTCTCTGGCACAGTCACAGGGTGGCCTGGAGGTGGCTGCATTTGCTTAATCTGCACAAACAGCACTTGACCCCAAGATGGGGGTTCCCCCAAGCTCCCCCAGACCCAGTGGGAGAAAAGTAAGAATGAGGAGCCCTGTGGGAACCCCCTTCTGAGCTTCACTTGCCCCAGCTGTCTCAGGGACCTGGACCCAGCCAGCCTGCCTGCCTGGCAAGTTCCCTTGCAGAGCTGAACAGCTCAGCCTCTAGGTTCTGGATCCTGGGTCTACACTCAGGAGCTGTGTGGCTAAGGATGGGGACTGGAGACGTGCTGGGGGTGGGAGGAAGGAAGGAGATCTGGGAGAGGATGGGGCAGGAGATAGGCACAGTACTGGCTCCTGTGCTCAGCATTAGGACCCTGCGGAAGAGGGGTGTTACTGTGCTGTGACCGGTATGCTGTGGCCAAGGTCTGGCAGGTGTCGGGGGCATGGCACAGTGGTATGCCATGCTGGGTGATCATCAGGCCAGAAGAACCAAGTGGGAGTGAGAGTGCTTTACAAACTCCTCGAATGGTAAGAACAGATAGCAGAGCGCCATCCATGACGAGGGCCCCGTAATACCTCAGCCATCTTCCTGATAATCTACTAGGAGGTGAGGGGGCATGGGCCTCAAGGGCCTTTTAGGGGCTCCCCTACCCCTGAATGCTGTCATGGTACCCGAAACGTTCCTACTGGGGTCTCATTGCTTTGATCCCCTAACACTCCTGGACTTTCCAATGTCAACCTACTACCAGCACTGACACTCACCAAGGGCGTCCTGTGCAGTGGGCTTGTCCTGAGGTGTTTTTTTTTTTTTTAATTTTGGTGTATCTTGTCTGCAGGCAATAAATCCTCCTAATCCATTTATAGACAAGGAAATAGTAGCTCAGAAAGGTTTGTAAGTTTGCCCAGCTTAAGGCAGAAGAAAGATGGAACCCTGTCTATGTGAAGAATGGATGGGCACACCCTGGTCATGTTTTAGCACCCCCATCCCTAACCCAGGTGGGGTTACAGTCCCTGTAAGCAAAGTGAGTGATTCTGAATTGGTGAGGCAGGTGCCATGGGGTGGGGGTTGGGCCATGGGCTTCTGCACGTTAGGACTCAAGCCTTCCTCTGCTGCAATGTCTTTGAGCAAGTTACTTTGGCTCTCTGAGCCTCAGTGTCATCCTATCAAAAGTGATACTGAGATAGAATTCAAACTGTGTTGTGAGAATTCGATGGGAAGATCTTGTCAGAGTCTGGAGCCTATTTATTTAATGTGACAATAGATAGTTGCATGGGTATGTCTGTCCTATTAAGGGTGGTAAAGAGCAGGATGTGTGGTCCTGGGCGGCTGTGCCAGGGCCCACAGGACCCCTCCCTATGAAAGGGAAAAAGCTTCCTCCCCTGAGCAGCTGCAGGCCCCTGGGCTCACGGGCAGGGCACCTGGTTTGGCCCCTCAAAAGAGACTCCTACCCAGTTCTCTTCTAGGCCCAGAAGAATCACATTTCTCAGTCAAGCCCCTACACCCTTCACTGTTGATCCCTGCCCCTGCCCTTGACTGTGGGCAGTACCACATGATTGGTTCTGGCCAGTTGTGATGGGCTGTGAGCAGAAGACCACAGGCTACTTCGAGGCTATAGCGCAGGGGACCCTGTGAAGGGGACCTCCTGCTGATGTGGCAGAAACCTGCATTTCTAGGTCCTTGTGTGGAAGTCAGTTGCCTGGACCTGGGGTAGACATTGCATATCCAAGAAACACACCTGTGTTAATTTCAATTTCTGTAATTTTGGAGCCTTTTCTTCTGGGGGAAGACAGGTGCAGACAGATGTGGTCCTGTGCAGAGGTTGGTGAGATGAGCGTGAGTTTGATGTTCAGGCCTCAGTGTTGTCCACAACCTGCACAACTGTACATGTGACCCTGGATTTTGGAGGTGCCCCAGAACTCAGAGGTGGTAGGGTACAGGTGCAGGTGGATCCTAGTCCCAGAGCTCACTGAGGGTAAATTCTGCCTATTACACCTGCCAGGGGTACCTGGCTCTGAGCTCTGAGATTCTGCAGGAGGGATGAGGAAAGAGGTACCCAACTGGGCTCCCATGACAGAAGAGACTATGCTTACTTGAGAACCTGTCATGGCCCTTTCTGAACTCTCTGTCTGCCTCCTCTGTCCCAACTCACACCGTGATTCTCACTAAGGGACATGCAGTCACAGAGGTCTCCATGCTCTATCTGCTGGTGACCCTTTGCAGGTGCTGTTCCCTCTGCCGGAACCACTCCATCCCCTACCACACACTGGGGCCAACTTGTGTGTGTATCAGCACTCTGCCTGGGCCTGGGTGCCCCACAAAGTCTTCTCCAACCAGTCACTCCTATGCAGGGAAAGCCAGGGGGAAGGACAGGCCCCTTCCCTGGGGTTCCACTGCACTGCTACTTGCCTGGGACACAGCACTCACACAATATCCTTTCATCTATTTGCTTATTTGGCACAAATATTAGGTTGTTTCAAAAGTTTTGTCCGTTTTAATGTCATGTGTTTTTGTAGCTCCATATATCAATAAATATTTATTCTACTGTGTCGTGGTATATACTGATCGATGGAGAATTTTATACTCTATACATTGATGCTGTTCATTTTTTTCTACTTTTAATTTTTTTAATTCTTTTCGGCCTATTACTATATGATGTCATTAAGCGATTTTTGGCCAATTTTTCTCTACGCATTCAAATTGAACCAAAGCGCTGCCGAAACAGCCCAAAAAATTAACCAGGCATTTGGCAATGATAGTGTTAATGAACGCACTCTTCGACGTTGGTTTGTGAAATTTCGTTCCGGAAATTTTAGCCTCGAAGATGAGCCCCGAAGTGGTCGATCTAGAGTAATCCAGGACGAGGATTTGAGGACCCTGGTGGAGACTGACCCATCACAAACTGCACGGGATGGCAGAAGAACTGGGTGTCAGCTCCCATGTGGTTTTTGGTGGTTTAAAACGTATTGGAAAGGTCAAAAAGCTCGAAAAGTGGGTGCCCCATGATTTAAACGATCAGCAGAAATTGTCACATTTCAAGGTTTGTTCTTCATTGCTTTTGCGCAACCAAAACGATCCTTTTTTGGATCGGATCGTCACGTGTGATGAAGAGTGGATTCTCTACGACAATAGGAAACGTTGAGGACAGTGGTTGGACACCGATGAGCCACCCAAGCACTTCCCAAAGGTGAAACCCCACCAAAAAAAGATCATGGTTACTGCATGGTGGTCAGCGGCTGGTGTGATTCACTATGACTTTCTGCAACCAGGCCAAACCATCACAGCAGAGTCCTATTGTGAGGGAATCGATGAAATGTACCGAAAATTGCGTCAGCAGCAGCCAGCACTGGTCAACAGAAGACGTCCGATCCTGCTCCACGACAACGCCCAGCTGCATGTCTCACAAATCACCGTCCGAAAATTAAAGGAATTGAGCGTCAAAGTTCTGCACCACCCACAATACTCCCCAGACCTCTCGCAAACTGACTATCATCTTTTCAAGCACTTCGATAACTTTCTCACCGGTAGAACCTTTTCCAATCAGGATCTAGCAAAAACGGCCTCCGTTGAATTCATCGAATCCCGAGCACCCAATTTTTATGCTGACAGAATTAATCGACTTGTGTTATGTTGGCAAAAGTGCACTGATTCAAATGGCGCTTATTTCGATTAAATTGAATAAATATTCACTGAGATATTACAGTTTAAAGTAGACTC
>CAUYPK010059564.1:0-85490 GCA_963574355.1 Loris lydekkerianus
TAATTTTTTTTTTAATTTTTTTTGGCATGTAAATTACAATCAAAAAATAGACCAAGATATTTTATTAGCACAAAGACCAAAAAACAAAGATTCAAATTTACACAAAAAAAATAAAAAAAAAAAAAAAAAAAAAAAAAAAAAAAACACTTTTGGCAAGAAGGATAAAGTAATGCAACCAGAGGGAAAATATCAAAGATGTTTTTCCTCCTACAAAGAAAGCCTGCAGGATTCTGGTGTACCGAGAGTTGATTAGCCTGCAGGTCTCACCAAATCATGGATTATTATATTTTCAGAAAAAAAGCAGAGCCTCATAAAGGACTAAATAGAAAATATCAAATGTCTGAGAGTACTTAGGAGGGATATAGAGACCTAAACTCAGAGAAAAAGATACAAATTACACATACTGAGTGATTACGAATAAAATATTTGAATTGGTACCCATAAGAAGCACTTCTACTATGAGATACTTCTGACTAAGATCCTGTTTTGGATACTACTACAAAATAAACAAGCTACATGTGCAACGTTTAATCCTGAACTTGCTCTCAGCCTATTGACAAACCAACTTTGTAGCTTTTAGTAGGGTTTTGGACTCTTTCTGTGTTAAGTGTCTCCAAGGCCAAGGCTTGATGACTCACTGGAATGACTCACAGGATGTAGAAAAGCCATTACATTTAGCAAAAGAAAAAGATGTGTGCGGTGAAGTTCAGGAGGAAGCAAGCACAGATTTCCACTCACGATGAAGATACACTTGATCTTCTCAGCAAGGATGCATGACAACCGGTGGGAAGTCTATTCCACAAAGGTGTTTCAGTTGAGCCTTGTTGTCCATAGTTTTAATTGGGGGTCGTATACATAGGGATTTCTGATATGAATGACTGACCTCAACTACTCAGAGTCCAAACCCTGGAGCAAAAACAGACATTTGCCATAAATTTCAGTTAACATAAACTAATCAAAATCTTACACTTGGACTAGGTATGTGTTAGGCATACAAAAATACTCTCATCACGTAGAGTATTCCATGGACTCAGAGCTCACCTTTTAGAAGTCAGCCAAGATTTTGTCCTAAAGACAGGTCTTTCTAGGAAATGTGTAAGATTTGAGCATACACATGGTCCTGCTGAATTAACCCTTTCCTTCAAGGTTCATACCCCTTTGCTACAGTCCAATTGTCTTAGAATAAAATGATCATATTTTTCTAAGCATCTATATCTATCTTAGCATTTATGTAACAGATTCAGCAATAATATCAGCATGTATATTTGGAGTAGTCAGCACAGGGAAGAGATAGACTTAAAGCAACAGCTGAAACCATAAAGCCATCGGTTATATTTTATATTTTGGTACTAATTTGATCCCTTGCTTACCTTCCTTGATCTGTAGTTACTTGTTCCTTGAGATAGCCTTATGCAGAATTTTTAAGCATACAAATTCATTAATGGTTAGCTAAATACAGGATTTATTCAGGACAGTCATTTTCCACTTGAGGAGGCTTTAAATTGTGCAGCCCATGCATTAGATCATCCACATCAGTGCTGTCGTATAATGATGTAAATACAAGGTACTTTAATCAATCCAACAATTTCAATTTACCAACATGTCAGGATGCTTACTGTAAGTTTATATTTTATTACAGAACAAATCAGTAAGTTTTGCAGAGGTGTTTGTTATATCTCTCCAACAGAATCATTAGGGATCAATGTCATTGTAAATGCTCATGGTCAATTATTTCTGGATTGTAAATGAGTGAAGGACAAAGTTACACACCTTGTCTTATTTCACAGGCTCTTACTGAGACTGTTTTGCACTGTGTGCATTGCTGCAACTTCCGCCATCTTCTTCTCAATTTCATGGAACAAGATGGCCACCCCAAGCAAGTGCACCAGCTGTTATTAGAATTGATTCAAGACACTAGCAGGTGCAATTCTTAGGCTCACCTTATTTGTTTCCCATCTTGCTAGGAAAATTGTTCTTCACTACTTGATTTTAGGTATTTAAATTTTTTGCTTCATATATTACAGTTGGTTTTTTAAAATTTTCATTTGGTGAAGGGTAAACATGAACTCTGTTGCTCTATATAACTAGCAATAAAAGTTCTTTTTTTATATTTTCTATTTTTTACAGATATGTATACTATTATTCTTTTACTATTGTAACAGATCACTACAAATTTGTTGATTTAACCAACAAAATCTTACCGCTTTTTACTTCTATAGAGTCAAAAGTTTCACTAGACTAAAATCAAAGCTATGCTTCTTTCTAGATGCTATAGGATATGATATATTTCCTTGCCTTTTCCAGTGTCTCAAGGTGACATGCATGCCTTGGTTCATCATCTCTTTTTCCAAATTGAAAGACATTGACACTGGACCAAGGTCTTTGCATAGCATAACTCTGATGCTGCTCCCCTCTTGACTTCAACTACTCTGACTCTTGTCCTGCTCTCCTAGCTACTTACAATGACTCCTGTGATTAAATTGAGCCCACCAAGATAATCCAGGATAATCCTTCTATCTTATTATTAGGAAGCTTAATTCCATATAAAGCTTTAATTTCCCTTTGCTACTTAATGGAACATAATGACAGCTTCCAGGGATTTGAATGTAGACATCTTTGAGAGAGCTATTTTTTTGCCTACCCTAAAATGGTAGCTAGGTCTTGCTCTTATAATTCATAAATAAAATCTCCATCTTAATTGAAGAGTCTGTACATTCTACACTTGATGTAATTATTTATATAGTGAATATGTTAGTTTACAATCTTGTTTTCAGAATTAAACTATTATTTTTATTTTTTATTTTTTTATTAAATCATAGCTGTGTACATTGATATGATCATGGGGCATCATACACTAGCTTCGTAAACCGTTTGACACATTTTCATCCCACTGGTTGACATAGCCTTTGTTTTTTTAGTTATTGTGCTAAGACATTTACATTCTACATTTACTAAGTTTCACATATACCCCTGTAAGGTGCACCACAGATGTAATCCCACTGGTTGGCAAAGCCTGGCATTTTTTTAGTTATTGTGTAAGACATTTACACTCTACATTTACTAAGTTTCACATATCCCTTTGTAAGATGCACCACAGGTGTAATCCCACCTATCCCCCTCTTTCTACCCAACTTGCCCCTCCCTCCTCTCCCTTTCCCCCTTCCCCCTATTCTTAGGTTGTAACTGGGTTATAGCTTTCATGTGAAAGCCCTAAATTAGTTTCATAGTAGGGCTGAGTACATTGGGAACCCTCCCAAACTCTCAAAGAGGAAGAGAAATGGAGAGCAAAAACGGATCATTCTCTCTAGAGAGCTCTGGGATAATTCGAAGAAGGCCAATATCCGAATCATTGGAATTCCTGAAACCGATGCCGTGGCCTCGCTGGGCACAGAGGCTCTTCTGCATGAAATTATGAAAGAGAATTTTCCAGACATGCCTAGAGATTCTGAAATACAGATAGCAGACAGCTTCAGAACCCCAGTTAAACTATTATGTTTTTTACTCTTCCTGCTTTTCAAATTTTACTTTAATTTATATTATTTAATGTTATACTACATACAGCTTAATTTTGTCTCTTTCATTAGCTTAATTATTTTAGTTGTTCCGTGTTTTTATTGATCATTTTTCTTCCTGTATACAGGTTACATTTGGAATACTAATTTATTGAGCACCTGGACATTTGGTGTTGACGTAAAGCTTTGATGTTTGTTTCAACAGGAAGCTTAGTTGTATGTTTATCAGCTTGATGTATCAAAGTCTCATCTTTAAGCTTTGTTTTATGATATGATTTGTGAGATTCTTTTCTTGGGCAAATTATTGAGCAATTTTATTTTATTTTGATAAGAAAAATTAGCATGAGCTACATCATCTTAACAAACTCACAATTGCATAATGTAATATTATTGTGTTAACTATAATAACAATGTTCTATAACTGATCTCAAAATGTTATTTATCTTACATAGGTGAAATTTTATGTCTGTTGAATAGCAAATTTCTATTTTATCTCTCTCTCTCATTTTTAAAAATTACTAATTTACCCTCTGTTTCTAAGGGTTCGATTAGTTTGGGTACCTCGTATAAATGAGGTAATGCAATATTTGTCCTATGACTCACAATTTCTTTTAGCATAATGTCCTCTAGGTTCATCCATGTTGGACATATAGCAAGATTGCCTTCTTTTTATAAAGTCGAATATTATTCTGAAGTACTTGTATACTCCAATAATTTTATCCATTCATTCATCAATGGATATTATTCTATTTCCAAAGCTTGGCTATTATGAAAAAAGCTGAAAAGAACATGGGTAGAAATGCATATGTCACTTTAAAATATAGATTTGAATTCTTTTGGATATATATATCTAGAAGTGGCATTTGTGGATAATATAAAATAAAATTAAATTAAAATAATAGAAGTAAAACAATCTATTTTAAATTTTTTGAGTAATCTCTACAGTTTTCCAGAGTAGTTGTACCATTTTACATTTCCACCAACAGTGTAAAGCATTCCAATTTCTGCACATTCTTGCTAACACTTAGCTTAAAAAATTAGTTACCCTAACAATTGTGAAATGATATCTTATTGTTTGAGTTTCAATGATGACTAGTGAAGTTGAGTATTTTCATATAGTTTTCTGCCATTTGGATTACTTCTCTAAAAAAATGTCTATTTAAGTTCTTTGCCATTTTTTTAAATAGAGTTATTTGGAGAATTTTGCTTGTCTGCTTCTGTCATTGTTTGCTGTACTTTGGCTTTCAATCAAAGACTTCATTGGTAAAACGAATGTCAGGAAATATTTACCCTATGTAATCTTTAAGGGCTTTACAGCTTCAGGTCTTATGTTTAAGTCTCTAATACATTTTGAGTTGATTTCAATAATCATCAACAGAGAAAACTGACAACCTTCAAAATGGGAGAAAATAGTCTAAGATATATCTGTGATAAAAGGCTTATATCAAGAATTTATAAATAACTGAAACAAATAATCAAGAAAGAAATAAAACCCCATCAAAAAAGTGGGCAAAAGACATAAACAGAAGCTTTTCAAAAGGAGCTGGACAAACAGTCAAAAAACACGAAAAATGACTCATGACCTAACCCCTATCAGAATGGCTATTATTAAAAAGTCTGAAAACAATAGATGTTGGCACAGATACAGAGAGAAAGGAACACTTATACATTGTTGGTAGGACTGTAAATTAGCACAGCCTTTCTGGGAAAAAGTATGAAAATTCCTCAAAGAACTAAAAGTACATCTACCATCCAACATAGTAATTTCACTACTGGGTATCTGCTCTAAGGGAGAAAAGTCATTTTATCAAAAAAACACCTGCACTTGCCTGTCTCTTACAGCAGAATTTACAAATGCAAAGACAGATGTGGCTCAAATGTCCATCGAATCATGAATGAATTCACACACACACACACACACACACACACACACACACACACACACACCATCACACCATCACACCATGGAACACTATTCTGCCATAAAAGGAAATGCCTTAATGTCTTTTGCTTCAATTTGGATAGAACTGGAGACCATTCTCCTAAGGGAAGTATCTCAAGAATGGGAAAATAAACACCACAGGTACCCACTATGAAATTAGAACTAGGTGGTGAGCGCAGATGTGCCCTGAGAAAAGTAAATTCAGTGAAAATAAAGCAGCTTGAAGCGGAAGGAAAGGATGGGCATAAAACTACCTAAAATGTACAATAAATCCTACTGGTGATGGGCACACTCACTGCCCTGATTCAACATTACAAAAGCAATCCATGTAAACAAACAAAAAAATTGTACCCCCCCATAATATTTTGCAATTAAAAAAAAAAAAAAGCTAATGTTAATTCTTTGAATTTTTGGTAGAATTCCCCTATGAAGCATTTCGTTCTGAACCTTTCTGTCTTGAGAAGGTTTTAATTACTGGTTCAATCTATTTACTTACTATTGGTCTGTTCAGATTTTCCATATTTTCATGACTCTGTCTTGGAAGTTGTATATTTTGCAAACAATTTATCCATTTTCTCATTCTTTACTGATTTTCTAGATATAAACAGAGTTTCATGAATCTGCGTGATCAAGATTGAAAAATATCTGTTTTCTGTGATACTGTGAACTACTCTGTTTATACCCCTACAATAGCTGCTTTTTACCCAACGGTTGTTTCTGCTTAGTGTTGTGGAATCTCACCCTGTGTATGAGGATTTAGTTTCCAGTCTGAAAAACTCACGTGTGTGCTTATGTCCCTTTCTGGAGCTACTTTCTCCCTTCTCTGTGGTCCTTCACCTCACAAAGTCCAGCCACGTCAGCCTCTCTTAGCTGGGTCAGCAAGTCAGCTATAGTCTTGCTTGTTTTCTCACTTCCTTTGCCTTTGTCACACTGGCTGGAAAGTGCCTTGGGCAGTAAGTGAAGTGACTGTGTAACTTTCCTTGTTTATTTCCATTTCCTCATGTCACTGTTGTTCTCTGTCTATTGTATAATGTTAAAAATAGGTTTTTATTATTATTTTAGTTTCTTTTAAACTTGGGGAGGAATGTCCTATAGAAGTCATGCCACTGTAAACAAAAGCAGAATTGCCTTCTTAGTAAATGTGTTATTAATAATTCATTATTTAGCCCTTTGTTTCATCTTATGACTTTTCCAGACTTTTCTGGTATAATATTCAGTGAAAACTATCCACATTTTTCTATTGTATTCCAGTGCTATTTTACCAAATCGTGTTCCCTCACATGTTTGTAAATTTACATATATTCTTCTAAACCTTTGTTGCCACGGAATCCCAAATATAAAGGTAAATTGTCTATGTTTTTAATATGTTGTATGTTTATAGATTAGCTCTAATGTCTTTAGTGTTCGATAAACAAAATGTATTACAGTTATTTTCATAATCCCCAGCTGTTATAAAAAGATTGGACCTTAAAACATACCTGCATTTTATACCTTACAGGAAAATTATGCAAAAGACTAAATGGCCATGATATTAATTACAAACAAAATTGAACAGGAAAAGCTTCAAAATAAAGATGATGGCTTTGCAAAACAGATAAGTATACTTCATTTCTTTATTTGATAATGATTTTTAAAGTGCTCTTTTAATAGCATGCTTCCAGCCATCTCTGAGTTTCAATTGGCACTAATCTAATCTACTGATTATTTTGGAGGCAAGACTGATCTTACTTCTTAAGTAATAGAAGTAGTTAATCATCCTGCAGCAATGAAGCATAGTTTGGAAAGCATTTTCCATTTTGTTATTTTTCCCAAGAGAGCTTGCCGATGCACACAGAAACGACAGTAAAATGTCCACTGAAATATTTATTGACATGAATGTCAAAAATAAAATATTATATCAGGAGGTAAATGAATATAACACAAGTAATAGCATTGATTTTTCAATGAAATAGAACTATTTAAAGATTCTCCCAGTAAAACTTTCCCAAGTATATTTCCTTAATATCTCAGTAGGAATTACCCAGCATCTTTGGAGAATTTTCCTTAATATGAAGGAGAAAATTTTAAAGCCTTCACAAAAATTAAAGAAGAGAGGATTAAATTAGAGCTGTAAGAAATAAGATTTATGAGTAAATAAGCCTAGCAAAGACTAGAAGCAATGGAATGGAAAGGAATGGAAGAGAAATCATGGAATAAACAAATACAGAGAGTTACATAAAAAGTAATAATATTTAAAAACTCATGAGACTGGAAAAAGGAGCAGTCCTGTGATCAAAAGGGACATTGAATACTGAGAGCAAAACAAGATAAAAAAAACAAAAAAACAAAAAAACATATGCTGGAATTTTCGGAATGCCCAAGCTGAAGCAAAAAAAGCAGGCTAAATTGTGAAAGGGATATTAGGCCTCTTTCAACAACAGAGTATGATGAATAACAAAAAATGTTTCTTGATCTGGGTACACCTGATATTAAAATTGGAGAAAATATATTATTATAAACGGGAAATTACAAACATACCCAGCTCAAGTAGAATGATTCTGAAGTATTTCTTCTTTTTCTATTGTCTATAAGATTCGTCATGATGTTTTTTGAAATTATCTTTTACTTTTATTTATAAATATTAGTTGTCTATTTTTTGAGACATAAAAAGAAATAATAATAAGTTAACTGATGACTCCATACTGAATCTCAGAGTCAAAGCATTGTATAATAGACATACTCTTATTTGACAATGTGAATGTTCTTTGCATTATTATTATCATTATTGCTTAATATTTCAATGTAGCAATTGTCTGATTCCTTTTCTGAATGTATTTATGTTTGTTCTTTACGAGGTTTTTGTTTCTAGTCCTTATCTTAAACATTGTTATTGTTATTAAAAAATGTTTCTTGACATCTTTTCTGATATCTTTTTGATTATTGAAATATTTGTTCGTGTCATCTGTAAGTTCACCTGTCAGTGGTTTGTAGTTCTTCTTGTAGATATCTTTTACTTCCTTGGTTAAGTACATCCCCAGGTATTTTAATTTCTTCATAGCTATTGTGAATGATATTGAGTCCTTGATTTTCCTCTCAGCTTGACTTTTATCAGTATTTAGAAAGGGTGGTGATTTGTGTAGATCGATTTTGTAACCTAAGACTTGGCTGAATTTATTCATCAATTTTAAGATTCTTTTGGTAGAGTTTTTAGGGATTTCTAGATACCAGGTCACATTGCCAGCAAACAGAGATAGTTTGATCTTATCTTCCCCATGTGGATGCCATTTCTTTCTTTCTCTTTGCTCTGGCTAGGACATTCAGAACTATTTTGAATAGAAGTGGTGACAGAGGGTATCCTTGTCTTGATCCACTTCATATGAGAAATGTTTACAACTTTTCCCTGGTAGGTATGATATTTATTTGGGATTCATCACATATAGCTTTTATAATTTTGTAGAATGTTCCTTTTACACCTAGTTTATTGAAGATTTTTATTACAGAGGTTGATAGATTTTACAGAATGGTTTTTCTGCATTCATTGAAATTATCAGAATCTCAATGAATCTACTGGGTCTGGGCTTTTGGTTGCTATTCTTGGAAGATATTTTTATTACTACTTCAATTTTGTTGATTGTTATTGATTCGTTAAAGATTACTATTTCTTCCTAATTCAGGTGTGGGGGATTGTGTATTTCCAAGAATTAATCCATTTCCTCTGGGTTTTCTTGGGGGGGAGGGTGCATGTAAAGATGTATATGGTAATCACAGATGATACTTTGTATTTCTGTTGTATCATTGTAAGGTCTCTGACATCATCTTGTATAACTCTGCCCTGAAATGCCATCTTTCCCAACTTCCTATTTCTCAAATACTTCGCCCACTTTCCCTTTGCAGAGATTTTGCAACAGCTGCTTCATCTGCTCAGAACCTTCAACCTCTAAGTAGTTCCTGGCTTTTTCTCTTGTGCTTTTCAGATTTCATTTAAATATCTTTTTTTTTTTTTTCTTTTTTAGAAACAAGATTGCATTCTCTTGCCCATGCTAGAATACAGTGGCACAATTATAGCTCACTGTAGTCTTGAACTCCTAGGCTTAAACAGCCCTCCTGCTTTAGCCTCGCAAGTAGTTGGTATTACAGGAACATGGCACCATGCCCAGGTAATTGTTAAAATTTGTACAGATAGGGTCTCACTATATTGCTCAGAATGACCTAAACTCCTGGACCCAAATAATACTAATATTTAGTCATTTAAGTTCAGCTGTAAAACAATGCATTTTTTATGATTTAGTAAAATGAGGTATATAGTAATATTTATAACTTAATTTGCATATCAATAGATTATAACAATTTCTCTAAAAATCCAGGAGGTAAACATACATATTAAATCATGCTTATATTTAAATTTATCATGATCTTTTTACAAGGTATTATGTGAGCCATTTATATTAGTTACAACCTTTTACCAAAGTAAAATTTTTTAGTTTTATTTTTTGAACAGAAGCACATATTTATACCACTTTATGAATCACTTGACAAATTTAAAGATAAAATGTGCAAAATGTGTAAAATGCTTTACTTACTTAAACACAGTTGTACTTCCTGCCATTCTATAGTTCATCTATATTAAAAAATTAGAAACAAGCATAATGTATAACTGTGTTTATACTTTAGCTTTCTTCTGTCTGGCAAGTTTCTAGGTATTCAAATATTAATTATCATTTGAGTCAATTTAATATTAGTCAGAGGTACATAAAAAAGTGATTAGAGATCTGAAAATTACACTTTAATTCAAAGGACCATTTTCTTGGAATTGTTGAATTAGAATGATTCACCATATTGAAACATTTTAAAGGGTCTCTATGCAATTTTGTTAATATGTTTATATTTTGTAAAATTAAGTAACTAGTACAGACAATGATGACTTATTGAGCCAACAGAATTAATGTACAAATGAGAAGTTTAAATAATAAATAATAAAACCAATTTTTTAATTTAAATATTATGATAAAAGTATTTTATATGCTGATAATTTTAGGAAGAGAAAATGTTATGTTTTCTAAGTTAAAAAATATAACCACTATAAGTTTTCCAAAGCCTCTCTTATTGTCCTGAATATTATATGAATTATTTTTAATCTACCGTATATACTCGAGTATAAGCTGAGTTTTTTCGGCACAAAATTTGTGCCGAAAAGCACGAACTCGGCACCAATTTTGTGGCGAAATAACTTGGCTTTTACTCGGGTATATATGGTATATAAATTTCTGTATTCATAGATCCAAAAAAAAAAATCTCCTTTAATGCTTTAATCCATAGTAAAGCCTTAAGTACTTAAGGGATTTTGTTTGTTTGTTTGTTTTTCTATTGAAGAACCAAGACTATTTGCCAAACTCACAAGTGATTTTTTTCCTCACGTTACAGTTTTGGAAGAAAAGAACACAAAGAGTTTAATTTTTCTCTTCCTATTAAAAGTGTCAAGCATTTAACTGGACATTTCTAGATACACATATAAAGAAATAAAGGTAGGGTGAGAAAAAGGAAAATGTCTTATTTACGGTCATGTAATCACCATGATTTCCATAGGGAAGGAAAAAGACACGAAGTAGAAGGAAATGGAAGAATTGAAATAGCACCAACTTCATTTGGATGTTAAATTATCACTGCAAAAAGACTAAGTATAGTCCCTCTGCAATGAGAGAAGGCAAAGTACAGGTAAAAAATACATTTGAACATATGCGCAGACACAAGAGAGGGAAAACTGTAGTGTATTTAAGCAATAACTTTAAACTTAAGTAATTTCATAAAGTTGTATTATTAAAATCCCCTTGCATGGAGAATGGGTACTGAAGACCCCATTCTTAGCAAGGGCAAATACCCCCAGAAAAGGGGAAAAACAGAACAAGAAGCTGACCAAGGCATAATAAAAACAATTTAGCTAGCTTACTTTAATATAATACAATAGTTGAATTACTTGTCTTGGCAGTTTCTGCTTTTACAGGGAGCCTGGCCTGATACAGCCTGCAAACACCCCTTCTGGGTCTGTAAACCCTCTGAAGAACAAAGTCACAGCAGAAGCTGTTTGCAAGGCCTGGGAAGGAACATTAACCAGGCTGCCCCCTACCCAAATAGTCAACAACATTAACCAGGCCGCCCCCTGTCAAGTCAACAATCAACAACATTAACCAGGCTGACCCCTGCCCATTCAATAATCAACAACATTAACCAGGCTGCCCCCTGCCCAGTCAACAACCAACAACATTAACCAGGCTGCCCCCTACCCAGTCAATAGTCAACAACATTAACCAGGCCGCCCCCTGTCAAGTCAACAGTCAACAACATTAACCAGGCTGATCCCTGCCCAGTCAATAATCAACAACATTAACCAGGCCGCCCCCTGCCCAGTCAACAGCCAACAACATTAACCAGGCCGCCCCCTGCCCAGTCAACAGCCAACAACATTAACCAGGCTGCCCCCTGCCCAGTCAACAGCCAACAACATTAACCAGGCTGCCCCCTGCCCAGTCAACAGCCAACAACATTAACCAGGTTGCCAAGTCAACAGTCAACAACCTTCCAGAAGCAAATGCCCATTGTAGGGATTTGTATAATGGCCAGGGCAGAAATCAAGGGAACAGCTCATGCCCTGAGATATGGGCAGGAGGGCTTGTACCCTAAGTACAGAAGAAAATGCCTCCAGGTGGAAAGAAGGGGAAAATTTCTCTTTTCCACGGATTCTTCAGAGGAGAACTGATGCCACCGTGTCTGCTCCACAGAGAAACTAGAGGGGCCTGACCTCCCCCAAGGGACCTGTCACTCACAGACAGGAGGCTGCACCCACACCAAGCTCAGGTTCTACATTTCCAAGGCTGCCCGGACCCTCAAAGTTAATGTTTATAGATAGAATAAGAGCTGACACGCTTTCTCAGGAAAACTGCTGATGTTTTTGTTCCCTTCCTCAGCTTATCCTGTCAGCTAAAGGAGAAAATGGCCTTCAATGAAAGCTGAGTGGAACAAGTACTCAGGGCCGCTGGCCGAAGCCCCACCAGCTAACGATGGACCCTGTGCCCACTCTGTACACATCTATCCTGTCGCTTTATCTCTCTTGGATTTTAATTTCATTTTCCCCAGCCAATCGGCCTCCACTTCACAGGTCTGGAAGGACCTGCCCCCCAGGGCAGGACACCAGCATTCTTTTTTTTTTTTTTTTTTTTTTTTTTAAGAGACAGAGTCTCACTTTGTTGCCCTTGGTAGAGTGCTGTGGCATCACAGCTCACAGCAACCTCCAGCTCTTGGACTTAGGTGATTCTCTTGCCTCAGCCTCCTGAGTAGCTGGGACTATAGGCACCTGCCACAACACCTGGCTAGTTTTTGTTGTTGTTGTTGTTGCTGCAGTTTGGTCTGGGCCGAGTTTGAACCTGCCACCCTTGGTATATGGGGCTGGTGCCCTACTCACTGAGCCATAGGCACCAACTTTTTTTTTTTTTTTTTTTTTTAATGCCAGATACTTTTCCTTTAAACAGTGAAAATAGGGAATATTCTGACAAAGATTTCTTTTTGTGTCTTTTTTTCCTAATAATTTGACTCTTGAATTTTTTACAAGCGAGAATCCCCAAAGCTGTCATTGTGATTTGAAAAAAAGCAGGTGTAGTGCCAGGTGAACTGAGACTACCCCCTGAAAACTGCATCAGACTATAGGATAATACTCATACTATGTATCTTTAGAACCCCTCAAGAACTGATGGTAACCAACTAGGGGTGGGAGGAGTCAGCAGTCTGTCCAACTCCAAGGAGGTGAAAAGGTAACTAAAGGCTAAGTTTGTTTTAAAGTTACTGTTTTTATAAGATCTTCTGAATTTAGTCCTTGAAGACAGAACAGGGATGGATTATTTAGAAGTATGTGGTTTCTATGTAGACCCTCTTCAGGTCCCACAACACCAAATGATAAGGATGCCAAAAGATACACAATAGTTTGTTAGTACAAAGGAAGATTTTAAGATTTTTTCTTTTTTTTTTTTTTTTCTAAGTGAAGCATCTATTTATTTATTTATTTATTTATTTTTATTAAATCATAGTTGCATACATTAATATGATCGTGGGGCATCATACACTAGCTTCATAGACCATTTGACACATTTTCATCCCACTAGTCAACATAGCCTTCCTGGCATTTTCCTAGTTACCGTGGCATGACATTTACATTTCACATTTGCTGAGTTTCACCCTTACCCTTTTAAATGCTTCTGCCTCCCCCATTATAATGTAAGTTCATGAAACAAATTTTTGTGTTTTTTTTTTGGTTTACTTCTATATATTTAGCACCTAAAACAGTGCCATGTAGTAGATGTTCAAAAGGCATTTTAAAGTTTTTACTGGGCAGCACCTGTGGCTCAAAGGAGTAGGGCACCAGCCTCCTATGCCAGAGGTGGCGGGTTCAAACCCAGCCCCGGCCAAAAACTTCAAAAAAAAAAATTACTTATGGAATTCTTAAAGTTAAAAATTTATAATTATAGATTAATATGCAATTATAAGAAAATGATATAGAGAAATCCCATGTATACATTAGTTATTCACAAAGGAAATGTCTTACAAAACTATAATACCTATACATTAGTGCAAGCAGAATATGGCCATTGCAACAGTGAGGATACAGAACATTTGTATCGCCACAAGGATCTTCCCTGTTGCATTTTCATAACTACGTTCACTTTCCCACTGCTGCCTACCCTTTCCTTAATCCTTGGCATCCACCAATCTGTTTTCCATTTTTATACATTTGTCATTTTGAGAATGTTATATGAATGAAATCATGTCCCTTGAGATTCTTCCAAGCTGTGTGTATCAGTGGTTCCTTCTGTTATATTGCTATGTCATATTCCATGGTATAGATGTATGTAGTTTTTTTCTTTTTTTTTTTTTGTTTGTTTTTAATACCATTCACCTGTGAAAGGGCATCTAAGTTGTTTCCAGTTTGAGACTCTTAGAAGTAAAACAGCATTGCATGCAGATTTTTTTTTTGTAAAAATAAATTTTCCTTCCTCAAGGATAAATGTTCAACAGTGAAATTGCTGGCTTTTATGGTTGATAATATGTTTAGAATTTTAAAGCACTAGCAGACTGTTTTCCAGAGTGACTGTACCATTTTAAATTTCTGCCAGCCATGTACAAGTGATTCATTTTTCTGCATCCTTGCCAAACTTTGGTCTTGCAACTATTTTTTTTTTTTTTTATTTTACTCATTCTGATAGATGTGTAGTGATACTTCATTGTAGTTTCACTTTGCATTTCAATAATAATAAATACTGTTAAATATCTTTGCATGTGCTTGTTTGCCATCTGTACATCCTTTTTGGTAAAATGTCTCTTTATTTTTTGTTCATGTTATAATTGGATTATGTACTTTTTTTACTGTTGAATTTTAAAATACTCTTTACATGCTCTAGATATGAGTCCTCTGAGTTGTGGTTTGGAAATATTAACTTCTCCTCTGCCCTCTGCTTATCATCATCTTAAAAAGATCTTTGATGAGTGAAATTATTACCATTTCATCGCATCTAATTTATTGATTTCTCTTTTTATATCTCATGCTTTGGTGTTGTCTGAATATTCTTTTCCTGGTTCTAGATTTATTTTTATCCCCCAAATTTTCACTTTATACATTAGTTCATGATTTATTTTGAACTAATATATCATCAAATACCTTATCGAAATATGAATATAATACCTTATATAAATACTAGCTAAAATATTTATATAAGGTATGAACCTCTGTCAAGGTCAGATTTTTGCTTACAGATGTCCAATTCTTCCAGCAGCATTTGTTAAAAGGCTCTCTCTCTTTCCGTGACTACCTCTTGCAGCTTTGTCAAAAATCAGTTGTACACAATTGTGTGGCCCTATTTCTGGGTCTTTTATTTATTTATTTGAGACAGAGTTTCATTATGTCACCTCGGTAGAGTGTCGTGGCCTGACTGCCCCCAGCAACCTCTAAACTCTTAGGCTTAAGCGATTCTCTTGCCTCAGCCTCCGGAGTAGCTGGGACTACAGGTGCCCACCACAACGCCTAGCTATTTTTTGTTGTTGGTGTTATTGTTATAGTTGTCATTGTTGGTTAGCAGGCCCAGGCAGGGTTCAAACCTGCCTGCCTCAGCTTATGTGGCTGGCTCCCTAACCCCGGAACTATGAGCAATTTCACTTAATTATGTGTCTGTCACCTCTTCATCAACACAACAGGCTTGATTTCCATAGCTAAATATTGTCTTGAAACCATTCCACCTGATTTAAAGATTTCTTTCCAACATTGTGCTAGCTATCCCAGTTCACTTATAGCATAAACATTATTTATTTATTTATTTATTCATTCATTCATTATTTATTTATTTATTTTTGATGCTTGCCTTCTTAAAAAAAATTCAGATTAATATGAGGTAACAAATGATTAGGTGGCACAGTTTGCATTTGTTAGGTGACATCTAAGTTGCCGTTGAGCTCCCCCCGCCCCCAACCCCACCCCAGGCGTGTGTGTTCTGTAGATGGTTACTTTGTACCCATTAGACCTGAGCTCACCCATTCTCTTCTCTCCTCCCCTTGCTACTTTCCCTTCTCCCTCCACCTCTCCACTGGATTTCAGTTGTGTTTTTCTCTCCCGTGGCATGAAGTTGTTTATCTATTGATTTCATATTCGTATTGAGTACATTGGATACTTGCTTTTCCATTGTGATACTTTAGTATCTTCAGCTCCACCCAGTTAATGCAAAAGATGCAAAGTCTCCGTATTTTTTTATGGCTGAATGCGTATGCATATACCGTGGAATATATTGTGCTTTTGTTTGTTGTAGATGGTGTGGGTCTCACTCTTGCTCAGGCTGGTCTCTAAGTCTTGGCCTTCAGTGACCTTTTCCTCTTAGCCTTCCAAGTGCTAGGGAGACACGTGACAGCCCACCGTACCCATCCTGCTTCTTTTTTTCTTATTGTACAAGAGCATCACTTCATAATTAGTATAATTGGTAAATATTAGTCCAACTGGAATTGTTATAATTGTCAGAAAGAGGAACACCAAAGCCCATCTAGGAAATTAAAATCTGGAGGATGCACATCCCGTCTGTACTGACTCCCACAGATATTATTTATATTTACACAGAACAAACAAAAACAAACATACAGAAACCCTGGAAGTATAAATTAAGAGTGCAGGGAAATCCTAGAAGCTGCTCAAGGCACTGAAGAATTCAGACAAAAACCGCGTGTGGGGAGGAGGCGAGCCTGGAGTTTTCTGGCGTTCATAGCCATTTCCTCCGTAGCAGCGTCTTAATGGGAAAGTACTTTGTGAAAATTGCAAACTCTTGCAATTATTCTCACCATCAACTTTAAATAAGTCAATCAGTTAGAAAAGGCAAGCTGCATTTCTGCATTTTACAAATGTGATGAGACGGAGGCAGTTCTTTCTCTTAGGATCACGCAGCAAATTAGTTTTGGAGCTCTGTTGCCTGGAAGCAAAGTAGAGGGCTTAAGAGTTGTGGTTTCCAGGCTACTGTGTTTTACAGGGGACAATGATTTCTCCTAATTTCCAAATACCTGCACTTAGGCGGTATAGAAAATATAGCCAATGTTAGGTTGCAGCTTGTTTTCTACCTCTTAGCCTACAAAGGGAAATACATTTATCTGCAATAAAACAATGTTGTTCCTATTTGATGGTAAATCTCTTATTTGTTTAGAATCAGAGTTAGTTTCTCCAATATGCTTTTTCCTTTCCCATTTAGGCTGTCTGAATCTGATTAACACTGTGTCAGGAAATTGTCTGATGTCTGACCTTGAGCAGTATGCTTTGCTATCCCCCCTCCTTTTTATATTTTTGGGATCATTCCGTACAGCCTTGGACCAGGAGACTGCTCCCCAGCAGGCTTGATTGCATTAGCATGTTCCTTTCATTGGTATCCGAAGGGTGCAGACCCAGTGACCTGACATCCGCCTTCTCACCTGCTTACATGCTGATTCATTGATGAGCTGGCATCCCAGGCCCCGCCTCCCTCTGAATGGTCTGTGAGGTTGCAATTGCTCCTGGAGAGGGGATGCCGAGCTGAACCAGAGCTGGGTTACTACAAGTGTGAGCCAGCAGCCTATCTGTTGCCACAGAAGAACTTGATGACCACGCTGAGAAGCTGCGCTTTCTCACGTCCCTGCCCCTGGCGTGTCTGGATCCGGCTTCTCTAGCATTTTAAAGGAATTTCTGATTCAGGCAGTAGCAGCCAATTTTCCAGGAGTTGTAAGGCAGCTTGTGACAAACTGAGACAGAAGTTTCCCTCAGAGACTGTCTTTCCTTTTTTCCTTTTTTTTTTCCCCCTCCTTTTTCCTCTCTCTCTCTCTCTTTTTTTTTTTTAAATTGGCAAAGGCTTCTGGCTCTCCCCAGAGGAATACCTTGTTGCTTAAGATGAGTGGCTGTAGAAAGCGATGTAAGCGTGAAATATTGAAATTTGCCCAGTATCTTCTCAGACTATTAACAGGTTCTCTTCATACAGGTAATGACTTTTTTTTTTTTTTTTTTTTTAATAGAGGCTGTACAGCATGGTAACGAAGTTAAAGTAGCAAAAGCTCAGTCTTCCTGTGTTGTGATTATTTTTAATGTTGTCCATAAAATAACAATTGTGAGTGTTTGCTGAGATTCACATTTCTAAAAATGTGTATAATGCAGCTCTAATTTTGAGGTTGAATTGAATTTGGGTCTTTTAGGTTTTCACGGCAGTGTTGCTGTTAAATGTGCATTAATGTAAGGAAACAGTGTCTGAAGATTAGAAAGATTTTTTAAAATGCATGATAGTGCAAAGATACTGTTTTGTTTTTCTTTCTCTCCGGCTTGCTGCAATTTACTGGAAAAACATGCAGCTCTCCTTCCTGCAGGTATTCAGAAATTCTCTAGAACTCTCTGATCATTCGCATCCCCAGATTATTTCCAGTATTTGGTCGTGGAACTTGGCAGCAGAAGAGTTAAGGACCTTTCCTTTGGATTTCTGAGTTCCTTGCAAAATGTGAGCAAAATAAAAAAAACAGCTGAAGAGTAAAGTGTCCATGCAAGGTTTGATATTTGTTTCATGGCAGTAGACTTCAATGTTTAAAAATTTGCATGATTGAAATAGAAGAGCTATTTAAATCTAAGTGTTGATAGCAAGAAAATATTTCCAAGATGTTCCAAAATGATGAGGTTAAACCCAGTAGTTTTGCTGCCTGGGAAATGCCTGGGCAATGTCATCATTAAGTTAGTGACAGGTGGGGCCAAAATTATTGGATGCTGAGCATAGATGTATTTTAATGGACCATCAAACTTCTGAGAGAGAATACTTGGTTAATATAATACCAGACTTTGATTTTAGTTATAAAGAATGAACGGGACTTTATTTTTCACAAGCTGTCTTATGTTTGTCGTCTTTAAATAATGACAATGAGTATGGTAACCTATGTCAGGTTAAGAGGTGAATTTGAGCAACGTTTTATCTTTATGGTTATTAACTGGACATACCATTATGTTGACATTGTAATAAGGGAAACGATTTTTAAGGATGACTTTGACTACTTATTTCAGAGAGTAATATTAATAGATTATTAGGCTATTGCTAATATCCCAATGGTAATATCCTATTACTATCCAGATGCTAATCTTTAAGGAGTGAAAATGATGATGCCTTTTGATGTTTTTTAAAGAATAATCATTGAGTGTCTGTACCTGACTTTTGCCAACTTGGAGCTCTGTTTTATTTCTCACTTGCTCTTCACCTTTATATTGCAAATACTTAGTCCCAACAATATGACTTTGACATTCTCTGTACCTTTGCTTTAAACATTCAACTTAGGATGATCTCTCATTTAGGACCCCGTGCCTCCTGTGACAGTGCTCAAGATGCAGTGTTTTATCTTGTTGTGAAATTAGAGAAATAGTTTATGAAGGAAGTTATTTCCCTGAGGTTCCCCTGGTTGTCTGTTCTCCTCTTTGCTAAGGCAGTTTTAAGGATCTGGTTCTTACTGGATTTAGGTGCAGGGTTCTGGCAGTTCTTACATTTCATTTGTATAATAGTGTTGATAAACTTCTGACTTCAGAGAATTTTTTGAAAATGGTAAATAGTTGTGAAGGTGTTAACTCTAAGTGTTAAATCCAACATACAGTGATTTTCTAGTCATCAGATAGTAGTAGAATTATAGAACATTTATGCAAAGCTGGTAGAGCAGCAATATTTTAAGCCCTTTTCAATGCATATTTAGAAATCAGTGTAGGTTGGGTTGCTTTCTTTTTTAGCCACAAGAATGAAATTAAGCACAACATCTTCGAACTTTGGAAAGTAGGACCGATGGATTATCTGTCATACATAGTAAGACAGATTTGTGACCTAAAAAGTGTGGTTACAACAACTCACTTTTTGTAAAAACTCCTTTGGTTCAGTCTCTAATACTTCTGTGTTATGAAATCCAGCCAGAATCTTTACAACTGCTCAAAAAGCTACTTAGAAAGCCCATTTGTGCATTTACTAGGTGCTATGATAATATACACCGCTCATATTGTGGAATCTAATGTAAAATTCATTAGGATACTTCCAAGTCCCTTAGCTAGTAATTAATGAAGAAGTAGAAACCAGAGTTAAACTTGTTTAAAAACTTTGCTTTAAGGTTGGATATGCAAGCAGTTGCTAATTGTAGCCTGGACCATCAGCACAGGTCTTTGTAGTTATCAAAAATGTAAAACATTATGCATACACTTTAGGTGATTTTTTTCTTTTTATCAGCAAGCCCTTGATTTTTTTTTTTTTTTCTGTCAATGGTGTTACACAGGAAATAGTGTTTTTGTTTTTGTTTTTTAATATATGACAACAGGTTAATTCTGAAATACTTAATTTATATCTTTGGCTGTTGTTTCTCATTTGATATTAAAATGGCTCATTTATACAACAGAGAAAATTTAAAATGCAAAAAAAATTTCCTGGACACAAACTTTTCTTCAGTATGTCTTATTGGAGTTATCGCAAGTTGGAAGGGATCTCTGACGTTTGCATGTAAGCTTTGGCAATTCCTAAGATTACTTATGCATGAATAACTTAATTAGTGATTTTGGTAAGGTAATATGCTAGTGAATGCAAATTCATCAGTAAGGATTTGTCCAGCTAAAATAGAATACATGTATTTTACCAGAAACTTTTTACGAAGAGTGGATTTTATAACCAGCTATATTGGTGTTACTTATTATGAAACATAGTGTTTCTTTTTGCCCTTGATGTTTGAGACAGTCTCACTCTGTTGTGCAGCCTAAAGTACTATGGTGCCAGCCTAGCTCACAGCTACTTTAAACTCCTGGACTCAAGTGATCCTCCTGCCTCATGCTATGGAGTAACTGGGACTACAGTTGCCTCCACAACACCTGGCCAGCTTGCTAATTTTTCTGTTTTTAGTAGGGACAGGATCTCTTTCTTGCTCAGACTGGTCTGGAACTCCTGAGCTCAAGTGATCTTCCCACCTCAGCCTCCCAGAGTGCTGGGATTATAGGCGTGAGCACCATGTTTGGCCAACAAAAGCATTTTTAAAGATCCTTTGTTACATACCATAAATCATGGAAAACCATATGTAAATGTTACAAGTTAATGGCTTTAGTTCACTGTGGTGCACTTCACTCTAGAACCAATTATTCTAATTCCTTTCCAGTTTAAGAATGGCCTCTTGATATACCAATCATATTATCTTCAATTGTAGATGGGGCTCCTGGTACCCAATATATTCTTGTATATCTAAATGAATAGAGACAGATTATAGTGAAAGTTGTTTGGACAGTTTTCAATATTTTATACATCTTTCTTGAAACATCAAGACTCAAACACATTTTTCTTCAGTAAAAATCCCCCAAACATATATCTGAGGTAGATATGGCCTGGGGCTCTGTTTTCAGCTGCAAGACTGGAAGTTACAGATGTGGCAAAGTTCAATTTTTTTACATAAGGGAAGGAAAAGCAATTGAAACCAACAACTCCTTTTAAGCATTGAATTTCTGTTTAATTAGTGGGTTGAAGTATTTCAAATTTAATAAAATTATATTATTAAAAGCATGAGTTAAGAATTCATCATTTTATCATGTAGAGAGCATTAGATCACAGGATAAAAGACAGAGAGAGAGAGAGAGAATGAACGAACCCCACACAGTTTCAGAAGTTTGCATTGAGTGGTTTTTAGCCTTACCTTGAAGTCATTGACATTATTATGGGTCAAGCCATCATCACAAGACTAGTCATGTCTAGATTTAAATATAATTATAGTATGCTTCTAAGATGTGAAGAGAAAGTAAAGAGTGACCCTTAACAAACCCAGAGTGTTGACAAAGCCTGTCGCTGGCAATATACCCTTCATTTTTCTCTCTCCTCTTTCCCCCTAGAGATTGAAGGATCATGTTTCCAACTTCCCACCCGAATGTCCCCTTCCTTCCCTCAGCCAAGCCACATTTGCACACAGAGCAGACACATCCTGTGCAAAGGATGTGTCCCTGAGACCTCACGTGGTTAAATATTAACAAGGTTTAATCTCAGCCAAACAGGACAGGATTCTCTCCCTCCCAGTTCATGTGGTGCTGACGTGTGGCAATTGAATATTGTACACAGGTCATATTCACGCGGCATTATACTACTGCCAGCGTGGGATTATGCTACGCCTTTTTTCATACTTCTAAATTTAGTCTTTAAATTTTGCTGATGAAACAAGATTATATTTCTGACAGCATTACGTTAATTTTGCATTATTCCAATGCACATGAAATGCAGTTGTGTTACACTGTTGTCTTGTGCCCTTCCTTCTACTGAAACCTGGTCTCAAGCAGGAAAAAGGGGAGAGGGCTGATATTTGTACTTGACTTGATGAAAGTATGCCAGTTTCATCCAAGCTGCAGTTCCCAGCAGAGTCTGCATTTGAAATGTTATCAGAATCATTATTTTGTCCTGTTTAACTTTTTATTTAGGTGTAAAGATATATGGAGGAATGCAGGGTCTTGCTTAATCTTCCCAAATTGTGCCATTGTGGCCAAATCTTATTAGAGGATCTCTGATTTCAATGGAGAAAACACCTATTTATTCAGGGGACTGGTGTTCCTTTAATTCCAGAAGGAAATCTACCTCTTTGTGTTTTATTGCATATTGCAAATTCTATTCTTTTCCTCAATATTAGTATGTGAGGTAAACTTGTAGGGCTTTAAAATTTTTCTTTTCCAAAGAGAAGAAGACTTTTTTTTTTTTAACATTGTTACACTTTTAAAATGGTAAGTAGTCTGATCTCATAGTCTCAAAACTCATTTGTTGTCAGAGTGGCTACATTTATCAGTATATTGCAAGCAATCTAAAAGTTAGAGCCAATGTTCTTAGACAGAGCTCTATTTCCTTCTCTTGATTAAGATAATCAGAGTCCCCCCCCCCCTTCCTGGAAACTCATTTAAGTATTTGGAGAAATATTTAAGTTTTACAATACAAGATAAAGACTATTGAAGATATTATAGATTGAGTATAATAAAAAAAAAACTGTGTGTGTGTGTGTGTATATATATATATATATATATATATATATATATATATATATATATATGTTATATTTCTGGCAGAAGAGAGAGTATGCTGTTCTGACGGATGGATTAAAAGCCTTGACATCTTACTACGCAATTCAGCTATATAAAAAAGAAAAAAAAAATTCCTTATAGCCCCTAGGTGTACTTAAATTTAAAAAAAGGAAAAAAGAATTTAATAATGACACTGTCTATACAGGCAGAGTCTGATGAAATCCACAAGAGATAAGGTGTATTCCTAAGCTAATAATGGTAGGGTATTGAAGAGATAAGGGAAAGGAGTCCTTTTTGGAACCCGGAGAAGAAAACTGTATGTAGAGCCCTGAACAGGAGTGGTGACCTTTAGTGCAGGAATACAGCCAACCCACAGGGACCTGATAGAAAGGGAACACTATTAGAGAAAAAAATACTGATCTCACTTTCCTCTTACCTTCCACTGGCTGACCACATCCTGGAACCTAGCAGGAAAACTATTCTAAGCTGCAGAAATATGTTCATAGCAGTGCTGATTATTTTATATTCACTCACCACTGTTGTTACTACTGATGGGGATTTCTTTGTTTAAAATTACCAACAGTAGTAATGTCACTTCCCCTCAAAAGATACTGAACGTGGCGTGAACAGCCTCAGCTTTTCCCAGTGTGACTCAGGTCTTTCACTGTCACTGTTTACCTTTTTGTGGATGGGGGGGGGTCTAAGAACTGAGAAGCTTTCTGTCATTATAGAAGAAAGCAAAATTTGGTCATGATAGAAGTTAGCATAGATATGTACTTTTTTGCAGTATGCACCAAACAATTTTGCAAACACAGTAGTTTTTATCAAGCCCCTGCAAAGTATTGTTTTATGCCTAACATTTCTCCTTCCTAGTAGAGATACAGGAAGAACAAGACGTTGTGAGATTATTTATTTGGGGCTAGTGTTCACTTTGTTTTTCAAGGGGGATGGATTCAAAACTCCACAGCAGATCAACATATAATAATGGCTGTGGATGGCCAGTTAATCATCATTTTCCACCTTCAGGGAGAATGAGTCAGCTGGGCTGGATGGGTGGCAGCACAGGGGCAGAAAGACTATGCCAAGGTTTGGTGAAGGATGTCCATTATATCACACCCTCCTTCCAGGGTCTCATGTCTGCTCACAATCCTGCTCTGGTTTATTTCCTGTAATGTCTTTTCATCAGAGTCTTAATGACCATAATATAAATATATTACATTAAAATAGAAAAAAATAATATTCTGAGAATGTGTTTTAGGAGAGCTGCTTTGCTTTCTCTGCTCCATCTCCAGCTATGCTTCTGGAAGACAGTGAGCTACACAGGGGAAGGGTTGGCAGCCTTGGGTAGGAATTCCAGCTTAATCCCTCATCCCACAGTTATGAAGGTATCCTGATGCTCTAATCTGGTCCTCTCTTTGGTACACTGGGAACATCCCTGTGATAGTCCTCCTGCTGGCTAGCATGCGACAGATGCTACCTTATGTCACTATTACTGATGCGGTGTCTATAGGATGCTCTGTTTGTTTTACTGAAGTCAAATTTTTCACAAAAGATAATTGAATACCTAATCATTATTATGCTTCCTGGTCATTAGGGATAAACAGATAGATGAATAGATAAACCGATATAAATGACTACAATTTTTAAACTCATATGCCTTTTATTTTATTCATTTTCAATAACTATAATAGCCATTTATTCATTCGACCAACATTTATTAAGCACTTGTAAGAGCTGAGTCTTGCGGTTTCAGCAGCTTTTTCTCCATGACTCCCGACTTCCCCATTACTCTGCCAATACAGGCAATAAATGCAAGAGAATGAACTCAACCAGCCACCATATGCTAAGATTTCAAAAAGCAGAGGGGAACTGCCTGTATGGTTTTAAGCCAGGACAGTGGACTATATAGGTGGGGCAATGAGCCTTTAAAATATCTTACTCTTAAAGTATTAGAGGCTTAAGAGAGGGGAGTCAAACGAAAAGGGGAGAAAGGAGCCAGGGGGAGAGATTGGTGTCATTACTTGCAGAAAGAAGAAGTTTTATTAAAAAGCTGCATTGCCTAGTGAACAGATTGCTGCAGAAAATATCAGTCAGACCCACCAGAGGGTCCTATTGTGTGCCTGGAGCAATGTCTTTGTGGTTTCTTGAGCAGTCAGGTAGTGAATGTCGCATTTCATCAGTTAAACACCTGTTCAGATTCCATTTTCCTCCCCCCTTGGAACCCTGCTTCATTCTGCAATGTGCATTGACGTAATTTGTTTATGAGTTCTCATATACAAGTTGTCTATCCCATGCTGTTCAGGATTTAATTATCATCAACTCTGTATTATTGAAGAGAATCAGATGTCCAGGTCATATTTCAAGCAGATGAGAATCCATAAATTCAGAAGGACAGGCTGAGTATCTAATATTCCAAATGCTTGGGGCCACAAGTGTTTTGATTTTAGACTTTTTAGGATTTTGGAATATTTGCAGAATACGTACTGGTTAGTATTTCTAATTTGTAAACTCCAAATCCTAAACAAGTATTTACTTCGAATGTCATGTTGGCACTCAAAAAGTTGTAGATTTTGGAATATTTTGGATTTCAGATTTTCAAATTAAGGATAGTCACTCTGTAATATTTAATTCTCTGCCTATACCTAACAGAGTTTGCTGCATGGAAATTATTCAGAAATACAGATCAAGTCTGCACAGGGAAGACTCTCATAAATAAATATCAGTTTCTTTGTCTATATATTTTAATGCGTTCATTTCTGAAGCACATTATTGAAAATAAACTATACCAATGAGCAACTTATAGGG
Source organism: Loris lydekkerianus (assembly GCA_963574355.1). Classification (NCBI taxonomy): domain Eukaryota; kingdom Metazoa; phylum Chordata; class Mammalia; order Primates; family Lorisidae; genus Loris; species Loris lydekkerianus. The sequence continues at coordinate 25,796 of CAUYPK010059564.1, forward strand.
AGCTGGACCCAAGGTGCCAAACCTGAGCTGTGCTGGGGCTAAGATATACAACTAGCTTCATCAGAATCCAAGCTACATCTTTGTTTCACTAGAGTTCTCCCTTCTCAAATTCAAACTCCCCCTTAAGAGCTGTGGGATGACTTTAATGCCCAGCTCAAATGTCATCTAGGGAGCCACTTACTGACTATCCAATGCAAAGTAGCCCCTTCCATAAGGATCATTTTTATATCACCTTTTTAGATTTCTTTTACAGAGAGCATAAAAGGAGGCAATCTTAATAATCATAGCAGGGAAACACGCATAGACCCAAACTGACTCAGCCACACTGGGATATATAGTAGCCTTCTCCATAAAAATTCTTACTATCCAAAATAATCAAATTATTTGCAAGTATCTGTAAAGGTAGGATATAAATTACTTTTTAAGGATTGTTTTTATTTATTTCTTTTAAATCATAACCCAGTTTGCAGATCATGACTGGTGGTGCATAATAAATGCTCCTTACTTCCTCGTTGGATATATGAGTAATTACACAGCACAGGTGGTTTTTAGGGAACACAGCTCCATCATCTCCTGCCTCTGTTTCTTGGCATGTCTTTTCCGAGTTTGGTAGGGTTGCAATTGTTTGCCTACATCAGTTCTTCCGATCCTAGCCACCTCAGCTACTCATTCTAATCTCCGTTATGGTTCTGCTATTTTCTTATCTCTGCCTCATATTTTTTTCCCATTATAGAAACTGTCCTAGATAATCTAGCACCCTGAAAGTCTGAGTTGTATCTAATTGTACACAGAGGAGTTGTGATTATATATTGTTATTTTTATTTATTTATTTATTTTTTTGCAGTTTTTGGCCAGGGCTGGGTTTGAACCCACCACCTCTGGTATGTGGGGCCAGTGCCCTACTCCTTTGAGCCACAGGCGCCGCCCTATATATTTTTAAATGGTGTAGGATCCTTGCTTATTTGTTTCAAAAGTCCTGTATCATAAAAAAGTCCTATATGATATACAGATAATTACCTATACATTTGTATTTCCCCATTTTCTACAATGAGCATAGTATATGCATAGTGAATAAATATTGATATTTAAAAATTAACAATGTAGATTTATATATCTCTAGCTGTATGATAGAAACTAATAAATTAGGTTTAGAAATTTATAGGTCTTCCAGTTTTCAAGTATGTTATAATTGTCAGAAATAAAAAGATACCTGTCACTTTGGGTGCACTGCAATTTAAGGATTTGACTAAAAAGCAAGTGTTACCGGTTTTGAGTTTATCTTCACCAGCTGTAGTTTTCTTCTCCTGGAGAATCTTAGAACTTCCCCCTGGATCTCTGCTTCATCTCTACAATGGGAAGCTCCATTTTGCAAGGTCACCAGGTCAGAGTCAGCGTGCTCTGTCTGTCCTGTTCCTTTCCTACCATACCTTGGGATACATAGAGACAGCCTGCTCTATTACGGGGGAAACAAAAAAGAATATCCTAATCATAACTCCCTGAGCCAAACAAAAGTCAAAAGGCTTCAAAGAGCTATGAAGCCAGTTCTATAAAAAGCTTTTAGTACTCTAAAGATCAGTTTTATGCTGTGTCTATTGAAGTTTCCCAAGGGAGGCTATCCAGCCAAGTGCTGGGCACGTACCCAAATACATGCAATCAACCTTCCAAAGATGCCTCCCTCACCTAGCTACAAGGAAAAGCACAGGGCCTGAACGCCGAAGGTTGAAAAGCTTGTACAAATTCAAAGTGGGACAAGGGCTCGACACACTGACAGCAATAAACACGTTTTGTGTGTGTGTGTGTGATGTTACTCATATAAGTAGTTTCCATGGATCTTAAAAATCATTTCGTCTGACTTTTCAGTATTTTCAGAAGAGGCAACAGAGTGAGAGTTAGTCAATTTACTAGTTATTCCAGTTACTGGTTTTTACTCTGAGATTCCAGAAGCACATGGTTCTCGCAGTCTGAGAGTGTGATAAGTGCATAACGTGCTACCTTGGTCTAATAGAAATAACGGGACTTGGCAGGCAAAAGGATCTGAACTTTTATCTTAGCACTGTCACATCTTAGCAGGCGACCTTGGGTACGTTTATATTTTCCCAGTGATATCAGTTTCCTCTTCAGAAAAATAAAGGGATCCCAAGTTAAGCTGCTACCAAGTACTTTTTCAAGCCAGCATTTTTAGGACATTAGCTGGAATCAATATTCATTCAAGTTGTTGTAAGCTCTGTTTAGGATCCTGATACATCAATGTAAGGGAGCGTAACTAACATTATTCTATTATTTTAAAGTCCTTAGTGAGCTGAACTGTGCGCACTTTCTAGCAGTTGAAAATGTTCAAAAATTGGACAATACACCAGCCTCAAAGGCTTCCTTCATAATGTTAAAATATAAAATGTTTGATTACAGGGTAAAATTTAAAATTTTTGCTTGCAGGTTATCCTTAATTATACTTTAATACTATCAAGTGTGATCATCTACCTAAAAGTGTCAGATAACTAGCATATGGCTTTAATGTGTGTCACAGAGATAATTCTGCTAAGACATTTGTGTCGAAAGTCTTTGAATTATATTTTTAAACTAGTAATTAAGTATTTTTTTTCCTTACCTAAGGATAAGATTAATAATTGTATTCATCATGGCTTCCTTCTAGGATACAAGGCATCATAGAATCTGAAATTTAACAATAAGCAAAGTAGAAATTAGTCACTTCAGAAGTCAGGATTAACAACCTGCTGATTCCTTAAATTCTTTATGAAATATTACCAGGAGAAGGACGGTGTGCTTAGATGTTAAAATTCTATCTTTAGGAAAGCCAAACTTCCTTAACATGTTTTATTACTTTATGTTTTAAAACTTTAAGCATTACCAATAAGGTAAGATCAGGAGCAGGATTTTATTATGAAGTAGGAATTAAAAAATATTTGGGAGTCATTGTATAAATTTGAAGAGTTCACAAGGACCGCCCTTTCCCAGCTCAGAACAAGAAAAGCATTCATTGGAAACATGTGGCCAGTGCATTCAGCCCCTAAAATAGAAAACAATTTAGGCCCCTGATACTTTGTTTTGTTGCATTTAACATGATAATGATACTTTATTTTGAAATAAGCAGTTTTCTTTCTTTTTATTAGCCAGAATTGTGCTACAAATATTTATCTTTGCAGAACAATAGAGCTGTGTTTGACATCTGCCTTTACCAGTGTTGAGCTGTATGATTTGGGCAAGTTAACTTTACTTCTCATAAACTTACTGACCTCTTCAATAAAACGGAGGTAATGTTTTACCAGTGTCACAAAGTTTTTGCTAATGATGCAAAACACATGAGGAATTAATAATTGTGCTCATGAGTACAGCATATGTCAGTATCTCTGTTTTCCCTTTTCATAAAGACACTGGTTGGATTGGATGAGGCTTTGTTTTAACTGAAATCCCATCTTTTCAACATATAGGGTCCCATTCTGAGGAAGTGGAGGTCAGGACTTCAACACATGGATTTGGGAGAGTTCAGTTCAGTCCATACTAGGGTGGTTACAATTTAAGTAAAGTGGTCAGGATGGACTCTCAGAGAATGACATTTGGTGGAAATCTTGAAGCAAAAAAGAGCCATAAAAAATACTATATGAGGAAAGAGATTATAGGCAGGTGGCGCAGACAGACGGAAGGTTTTAAGGCAGACCTGGGTTCAGCCCGTCCAAGAGACAGAAAGCAGAGAAAAAACAAGGTGAATCTCCTGTTTATCTAGAAATAATCATTCTTTGCCAAGGACAGTGAGATAATTGAGTAACTTCAAGGAGATTTCCAAGTGAAAAGTCGTCTGTAGGCAAGAGTTGAAGAATGACTTGCCCAGATTGTGATTTGACTTTGGAAATGTCACTCTCGAGTTTATATTGAGATAATTAATTTATGAAGGTAACAAAATTAATTTCATGTTTTTCTTTCTTAATTTCATAATATCAGAATCTTTTTAAAGGAAAGGGAGGCAGTTCTTATTATACTTGGAATATTCCCTAACCCCGAGAAATAAGGTACAAAAGTCCCATGAATGTTGATAATGAAAACAGCAGGTGAAGACAGCCACAACCTGGAAACGGGGAAAGGTGATGCTCTACCTCATTTCTGTCATTTTTCAGAGAAATCTCAGGCTCCAGGAGGCCAAGTTCTTAGAGTGCCACGAAGCTCACTATGTCCCAGTGTATATTTGTTGTCAGACTAGATTTACTGGACAGTTTGGTGGCCCTGCTCAGCTTAAAGCCCTGTTCTCAGGCCAGAGCTCCTCTTCCCTTCAGCTAGAATCTGAACCACCAATCCTCCAAGGGAAGGACGCGTGATGGCCAGAGGAAGGAGATGTCGCGGGACGCTGAGGCCCGGCACTAACGTGGAATTGGATCACATAATAAAGAAGTGGTCCCCTGCATGTTTACTTTCCGACTTTAGACAGCATCAATGGACTTCCTTAGGTAACTACAAATATCTCCTTGTCACCATTCAAAAACCCAACTCTCCATTTTTAACAAGAGAACCGGTATGAGGCTCCGTCTTCAGCAAAGCCAGGTGATAAATCTGAATCTTGAGGAAATATGAAGATTTGGTTTATAATATATTTTATGGGCTTCTTCTAATAATATTTTTATGAGAATTAAATATCACATTTAAAATAAATTTATTTGATTAAAACTTATTTTAAAATATATCAATGCAGAGGTAACACAGATAAGGTGAAATCCATTAAGGAGCAGGAAAAGTGCAGTCACTGCATAATCGTGAATGAGACCCACAGATGGTTGGTATTTGAAAACAACCCTCTAGCCAATGCTAGGGCTGCTGTATCTGCAGATGAAAGTCGTGCACGGTAAAGTGAAAACTTGAATAAGAACAAGGAGACAAGTTCTACTTCTTGATTTGTTGGGTAAGAACACCCAATGCAAACTGCATTTGTCAAAGTTACAATGAGGGAGATTCTAGTAGGAAAGGCTAGGTATATTGCAGTTCACACTTTCCAAAATAATTTACAAAAGTGAAAACACTGATGTCTTCAAAAAGTAATATTCAAACCAATTAAGGAGCATTACCCACTCATAAACATTACGGGCTAAATTGCCTCGATAATCAGCAGACACTATGACCCCTTTAAGGTCACTTTCACCCAGGAGTATGCATATCAATTTCATCTTCCAGAAAGCTTATTTGTGTTAGATGCTGAGAAAGCCCACATCCCTGGTCCTGTAAGTAAAGCAGAGATGTACGTGGGTGATCACACACCCTCACCCACACCCACACCCACACTCCCACACTCCCCTCCCCCTTTACAAGATCTGGAATCTTCCACATTCATGTGGACAAGTTCCTGGTTATTATCCTAAGAAAAGATTTAAACTAGTATAAACTCAATAAATACAGCTGTAGCTATAAGTACCACTTTAACCTTACTTACAAGCCATTAATATTCTCTATTCTAAATTTGATTTGTTAGAATTTTTAATTCTAAAATGTTTAAAAGATTGAATCTGCTGATAAGACATAATTTACCTTCATTTCTGTTTTCAAACACTCCATGCAAGGCATGAAAATGTGTGCTTAGTTTCTTTGAGAAATCAATTGAGATTTCTAAACCTGTATTTAGAAACATATGTACAATAATTTTTTAGTTACCTGCTGATAAAATTTTACCTAGTTCTTTAGTAACAATGACTATAGTTCAGTCCAATACAAGTGATGGGTCAAGTAGTCGTTACTGTTTATTACTTATGCTGAAATCAACTGTTAAAAAATTAAACACTGTTGGCTTAGCACCCGTAGCACAGCAGGTTCAAACCCAGCCTGGGCCAGCTAAGCGACAATGACAACTGCAACAACAACAAAAATAGCCGGACGTTGTGACAGGTGCCTATAGTCCCAGCTACTTGGGAGGCTGAGGCAAGAGAATCGCTTAAGCCCAAGATTTTGAGGTTGCTGTGAGCTATGATGCCACAGGACTCTACCAAGGGTAACACAGTGAAAACGCTATCTCAAAAAAAAAATCTGTTTAAAGTTGGCTATTTAGCCCGAGTAACCCAAGAACTAGTTCATTGCCCAACACAATCAGCTAGTTCAAGCATGTATAACACATTAGCATTGTTGACTGCAGGTCAGAACGGTAACTTCACAAACAGTAAATTGGGTGACACTTCGCTCTGTCCTACTTATTTTTGTATTTATTTTTTAAAGTGGTATAAGATAAACTTTTAGAAAGCAGAATTTGAAATAACGTCCAATATTATGTTAAGTAGACGGTTTATTTTTTGAATCTTCTATTTTAAAATAAAATTCCCATTCTTGTTACAATCTATGAAAATTAGCTTTCTGCCATCATCATTGAGCTCTAAATTTTATTTATTTTTTAATAAAATCAATACTGTCACCATTATGATGCAATCAAGTTTAAGATGTTTAGTATTAGATCCTTGTCAGCATATCTTGATCAACTCAGGGAAGTGTATGTAAATAAAATAATGTGGAGAAACATACCCCTTTGCGTTATCTTGAGTACACGTTCTTAATTACGTGTGGCCATAGGAAGGTAATTTGTAAACTCTGGTTTCTTGCTCCATAGAGTTGTTTTATTTGTGAAAAGCACATTGTAACTTGATGATGCTGTGTAAATGCTGGTGGCCTCCAGTGAAGACCACCTCCTGGCATTCACACCTTTGTGGAACCTGTTCCCCCATTATACCAGGGGTGATCTGTATGATCAGTAGACTATGGCAGACATAATCATTTCCAAGGTTACATTATGAAAGACACTGCTGTTTTTATTCCAGGCACTCTTTCTGTACCTACTGGGTCACTCACTCTGGGTAAGCTCTTGGCCTTATCCCCAGGGCTGTCTATGGAGAAACCCACATGGTGAGAAAGAGAGCCCTCCCGGCCCCAAGAGTTGTGTGAATGAGCCATCTTGTAGGCCAGTCTTCCAGGCCTGTCAGACCTTCCTATGCCTGCAGCTCTGGTCTTAGCTACAACCTTGGGAGATACCTGGAGCAAAACCACCCAGCTAAGCTACTCCCAAAGTCTTGATCAACAGGAACTCTAGACCAGTATTTGCTCCTATAATTCACCCAGCTTGTGGGGTATTTGTTACACACCAGTAGATGATGAGGACATTATTATTAACCCAAAAGTCACCTGAGCCTCTCCCTCTACTCCTTATAAGAACCTTATGATACATCTGTGTTATTGGAACTTGTTCAGACAAAGATTTAAACCACACACAGCAATCAATAAATATGCGTGGCCAATGAAAACTATGTGAAAACACCTTTAATATACACTGATCTCTTGTTTCTTCTGTTTTGAGTGATGACCGAATTATAATCAGAGGTGATTACCTCGATGAAGGCCCCCGACAGCTCTAGGAATGGGGTTTGTTATCCAACCATATAAAAGGGAACCAAAATTCATGGAGGTCACAGAATTTTCTCATGATTGCATCATGGGTGTGTTATGGCGCCAGTACCTTAAATCAGATCTGACTTAATATAAAATCCCTGTTTTGCACATGAAGTCAGCATCAATCAAGTTCTAAAAGGAGGTCTATAAAGGGCTCCACATTCCTGCAGAGGCCTTAGTACATACCGGAATATTTTTTTATTTACTTCAAGAATCAGGACAAGGCTCCAAGGGAATGTGTTTACTTGAAGTTAGACATTTAAGTAAGAGGAGCATTGCTGGAATATGTAATTCCGTTTAGGGGAGTATCCCACCTTTCTCCTGGGAAACATTGGCCATTTAAAATGCATACTTATTTTCAGAAGCCATCAGGATTTAGTTTTCCTCCGATGTGGGCATTGCAACACAGGTTTCAGACTGACTCTGACATCATGTCATGATGAAGGTTTTGAGGCACACAAAATCAAGAAACATAAAATCCACTGAATGGAAACAGATGAAGCCCTCCCAGCGGGTCCCATAAGCAGAGTAAGCAGAGACTTTCACAGGTGAATCGCAAAGGACACTGCTGACTGTCTTTCTTGGAAGTGAAATAAAAGACCATAACACAGTCTGTCTCAAAACTTTCATGGTGACCTACGTACATAGCTCAAAGCATTATAATACCTCTGTTTTTGCAGTAACACATTCTAGCAAAAGGGGCACCATCAATCAGTCACATAGATCCATTAACAGAATGAGAAAAATAATGAATTATATAGCCAAGAGAAAAATTGTGTTCTGCTGACAGTTGAAATGGAGTCGAAGATTCTGAGAGACAAAGACAATTCAGGAAAGATGTCCGTGTAGAAAAATCACTCTAAGCATGCCAGAGGGTGAAAATTTTCTCTAAATTTACTAAGTCTCCATTATAATTCTAAAATAGAGCCAGATCACTTTGCAACAGAAATTATACTAGACATCCATGAAGAAGGAGGAATCTTCCCTAAACAGACTGCTGGTTCTAAAAAATTGGCATGGTATCCATCATGCAGTTCAGAACCTTCTAGATTCCTGTTAAAAGCGGTTTTTATTTTTTCAAATCTGACTACATCTGAAGAATGTTTGTTTGCTTTTATAGCTGATCATTTAGTTAGATTTTTGGAATTCAGTAAACTCTGACTCTTCATAATTTAATATTTCAGTGACACATTTTTAGGTTTCTAAATCAGTTTTATGAGGCATGAGATAAAAATAAAATCAAAGTCTGTTGAATACTTCTGGTGTTCAGCCAACTCTGAACATGACCTGTAGAAACGGTAGAAGCAAAAAGATCTGAATAAGTCATTTTAAATTATTTTTTTATTAAAAGAAAGAGAAGGATTAAACAAGTAGAAAATGTAATAAGTTACTAATTTTTTTAAAAAAATTTCAGATTAATATGAGTGTACAGATGATAAGGTTAAGTTATTAAAATTTTTAAAACTTCACTCATACTTGTATCTCACTATATCTATTTTAGATTCTACATACTTATTAGGTTACTATATACAGTTAAGATGTGAAGTTGAAGTTCAATATAAGTGATTGATTTTATTCTCTGAATTTAACATCAGTGTTGTATTTCAGCATTAGGTTCTGTTTGACGCTCTGCCTTCTCATCCCGTGTCATGGATGTGTCTTGGTAAACTTGCTAGCAATCTTAAATGAAGATAATTATTTTTCTACCATTAGGAGAAAAAACCTGAAATATTACCAATAATGAGTATTTTAGACAAAAAACTAACATATCTTTCAGAAGAGACAAATACTATCATAGAAACTTAGAGGGCTTAAACTGAAGAATTGCCTAAACTAAGAGTGTCTTGAACAGTATAATATCTTCTAAGGTATAGATATATTTTACATGTACTAATAGGTTATGCAATTTACTTAAAAAAACACAAAAAAACAAAAAACTCCATATTTCCCTGAATGGATGTTTTTTCTACAACATAAAACAGAGAAGGTAGAAGAGATTTCCCCCAAAATGCTTTTCAACCTTGGAGTTTGTGTTTCCAAAAAGTTCCATGAGCAGTGGCAAGATTATGGTCACAGAGTAAAAGAAAAAATGGTATAAAATTCATAAAAAGTGGGCCCTTTTTTTACCTCCGTTTCTCTCTCAGTAAATAGTATAAGGGGCAGGATTATAGACCCCGGAACACTACCTGGTTTCAAACCAATATCCAGGTAACTTTGGGACTAAATCTATGTCTCAATTTCCTCACCTACAAAATGGGGATAGTAATAGCCTTTATCTCATAAACTATAGCAAGAATTAAATGAGCATGTAGAAAATGTTCCAACCTTACTTACTCAGGATTAAGGGCTGAGTGTCTGTGAAAGGGGTGCCTGCGGAGATGAGGACATAAAATGTTCAGGAAGTCCTGACATGATGCAGGTGCTCAAAAAATATAGATTTCTCTCAAAATATATTTATTTCTCACAAAATAAATTTGTGCATGCATTTCAAAAAATAAATATTATTTTATTTCTAGGTTTGACATTAACATCTAAGTCAAAGAAAAGTAACAGACCTTATAATCCTGCTCATCTTCCTCTTCCAGCAATGCTGAGTTTGTCAGAGAAACACACCCTTTGTCACCTGTTAGGTATTAGCAGGCTGAGATAGATTCCCTAATAAAGGTTAATATTGTTTAGACTATGAATATGCTTAATATTTTAGATCTCGTGCTGCTTAGCTTAAAATCTAATATCTTCTTTAGTCTCCTTGGCCTTTTATTAATATTAGATACATTTTATCAGAATAACTATGCAATCTCCTGGCCTTTCACAGATAGTTTACGATTGTACTCTTCAATCTACCCTTTCTTCTAATTCCCATAGAGAAGACACATTGATTTCTATCTGAAGTGATTTTCTAAGGTTAGTAATAATGGTTGTTATCCTTTTGATTATTTGCCTTACAAGTTAAAACATTACAGTTGACCCTTTAATAATGCACATAATCTTCTGTACAGTCAGAAATCTGACTATAACTTTCAACTTTCCCAAAACTTAACTATTAATAGTCTACCGATTACTGGAAGCCTTACAAATAACATAAACTGTCTATTAACACATGTATTTTTGTGTTACATGTATTATATACTGCATTCTTTTTGTTTGTTTGTTTGTTGCAATTTTTGGCCGGGGCCGGGCTTGGACCCACCACCTCCGGTATATATGGGGCCCGCGCCTTACTCCTTAAGCCACAGGCGCCGCCTATACTGCATTCTTTTAATAATAATTCATTAATAAAACTCAAATCTTTTGGTTCTCATTAAAAATTAGAATAGTATATAATAATGATAAAAGAGAGTATGTTGAATATTGGTACATCTTCTTGTATCCAACAAAATATAGTTTTAGTGAGAGCAATGTAATTTTATATACTTAATTATTTTTGGAAATCTTGATCATAGATTTGGTTTATTTCTACATGTCAGTTTAGAACTAAGTTTACGTTCCGTTTTATAGTTGCTTTAAATGCTTGAAAAGTTATCACCTAGATGTGTGCATGAAATGGAACAAACATGTCATCTCTCCTGCTCACTAAAACACAATACGCATTTTCCCTCTTACCTATGCCTTCATACAATAGTTATTAAAAACCCCCATGGTACCTTTTGGCTGAAGGTCATTTTTAAAATACTGAATGTAACTCGGATACCAGATAGCATCTTAATACTGTCACACTATTTGGGGGCCACTTATGTCTAATCTGAATATATTATCTTTTCCTTGACCTTCCCTGTGACTGAAACCGAGGTCGCACCAAGGAGTTGAGTCCCCACGTCTGCCATGTCATTGCTCTGGGCGCGCACAGGCATTACTCACGTTCTTTGCTTACCAAGGTTTCTTTTCACAAATTATGTATTTCGGCTGTTTTGTGCGAGTTAGTTGGAGTGAGATAATGCTAATTAGTGTGGTCTATGAATCAGCCTGACTAGGCACCCACAAGCTAGAGGACCTTGCTGAATGTCACCCACTGGGCTGTGGGGCGTGACTTCCTGAACCGTCTCTGCCACCCTAGCCCTATTGGTCAGGTACCACTGTGCTTTAGCAGCACTCCATAAATGTCTTTAAGCTTTAGCTCAACTTAATTCTCTCATAAGATACATAAATAGGAGCATTATTCATAACACTTTATATAGTATTTTCCTTGCATACTTTGACCCACACCCTACTATGGAGATATGGAATAGGATGTGGTAACTGTCATCTTTTTTTCCAGGAAAAGTCTTATCTCTGCAGATAGGAAGTCATCTTCAATTTGAAATTTTAATACAGAAACATAAAATAATGTCTGGGCAGATAGGGTTTTTTATTTTTATTTATTTATTTTTTTTTTTTTGAGACAGAGTCTCACTATGTCACCCTTGGTAGAGGGCCGTGGCATCATAGCTCACAGCAATCTCTAACACTTGGGCTTAAGTGATTCTCTTGCCTCAGCTTCCTGAGTAGCTGGGACTATAGGCCCCGGCTACAATGCCTGGCTATTTTTTGGTTGCAGTTGTCATTGTTGTTTAGCAGGCCTGGGCGGGGCTTGAACCTGCCAGCCCCCGTGTATGTGACCAGCACCCTACTCTCTGTGCTGTGGGCGCCAAGCCTGGGCAGACTGTTCTTGAGCAGAATCTCCTAACCCTTGCAGTATCCTCCTATCATAACACTGCAGTGGCTGCAATTTTCAGCTTTGTGCCCAGCATCCTCCCTCGCATGCCCCAAACCCAATCCTGTGAAGCCGGCGTGGTTAGTGACAACGCTGTTTACAGGTGATGCCCGTAATCCCCACAGAGCTTAGGGCAGATTCGCACTAGATTGTCTTTGAATTAGTGAACATATGAAATCAAGTATAGAGGGGGTTGAGACTGCAGAGAAAAGATATACTATATCCATAAACAAGTGGGAAAAGAAAAATTGGAAAGCTAAGATGAGTGAGCAGGAGCTGAATTCAGGTCTGTGGAGTCCTACGCTCTTTCTGGGGCTTTCCTTTTCATGCCCCACCATTTCTTATCCTGTGTATGAAATTGTTCTGGGCTTGGTTTTTTCTCTTTCTCTTTTGATTATTTCCTTGGGGGCAGCCCGACAGGGGAGTGTAACGGGTTGTTCTAATGATGCGGTTGTCTTGTTTTACCCCCACAATTCCTGAGTCGATGACAATGATTATGGTTGTGATGAAGATGATGATTTTTAAAAATACTTTTTAGTAGTTGTCGATTTTTTCTTCTTCTTCATGTTACGTGCCTCTCTCTCCCCTTCCACCAGGTTAGTGCAGTTTAGAAAGATCTGGAGTTGAGGAAAAGTTAGAAGGCGAAAAACCCATTCAGTGCGGTGTCTTCCCTCCTTATCAACCAATACAGCTGAAGTATGTTCTTTAAAAAGACTTGAAAGGACGCCTAGTGGAGTTTCCCTCATTGCTTCTTATCTAAATGACAGCTTTGGCATTTTTCATTTAATGTCTATAAAACCGCTCTGTGTAAGTACCATGTGAAACACAGAGATTAGTATTGTTAATGTAATGCAGTGAGCTTAGAGTCTTTATAAGATACCATCTCCTTTTGAACTTTATGTTCAAATCAGTAGAGACCAGAACGGAGTTAACTTTTCTGCTTCATATGTTAAGCAAATAGAAGGGCTGGAAAAAACACAAATACTTTTGCTCTAACACTGGCATAAACCACCCTGATATATGAGAAAGTAGACCTTTCTAATTTGTTTTCTTTTTTCTCATAAACTTTGGGGAAATTGGATGAACTCTAGATAATGGATACAGTAATGTGGGAAGATGGTCTGTGGCAGTGATGCATTTGGGAAGGCTCTAATGAGGTAAAGACCCAGCTCAATTGATAACATAAAAATTTTGTTATTATGGGCAAAATACCGTGTATCTTTTTATCAACCTGTTCTACTGAATCAGACAGAGGCAGTGTTACCTCAGTAAGGCATTAAGCCCTTATCTTTAAACAGGTAGCAAAGCCGAGACATTCTGATTTTAATTTCATGAATTCCTTTTAGGTACTATTTTATTTCGTTCCCCCCAAAAATGTTTGAAAGGAAAGTAAAATTCTTCTATAAGCAGGAGCAATATATATACAGTCAGAGAAAGGTTGGCAGCAAAGTGGCCGACACAGAAAATAAATTGGCTTTAGTAAATGATGGCGTTGACTTTAATACATTTATATTTTTTTGTTATGTTTTATGACAGGAAATATTAAAATTAGTTTCCACCCTCCTGGGTCCACAATAATTAAAAATGACAAAAGGCTAACAGGGGACTCCTTATATGGTCAGAGGAAGGATGAAACCTTCTCGCTGCATGTGGAGCTGACCACCAATGTTCCTCCAGGTTGGAAATAAAGACCAGCAGAGTCTGGAGTCCCAGTCCGAGTTCTGCTGAGTGGCTGAGGCACCTTATGTTTTATGCACCTTCTTGCCCACATCAGATAGGAGCACGCGGTGTGCCTAAAAGAAATTGCTTTGTAGAGATAACCCGTCGGGCTAGGTGCCTACTAGTTATGTAAACTCTGCCTTAAATAGTCCTCTCTGCAGTTCTTCTTAGAGCCACGATGCCTTTGTTTGGTATTTGCATTGATTGTCTTGGGTGCAAGACTTTGTGCAGGTTTGCCTAACATAGGGTAGGTAGATGGGGAGGCTCTGATGGAAAAGACAGTTGATACCGGTCCTTGGATTTTCCTGACTTCTTGTCTATACTGGCAATTACATTTAAAAATTAGTTGTTTTTTTTTTTTAAAGGACCACTTAATACATCTTTCCATTCCTATGCATTTAGTCTTTAAATATCCGTTCTTGTTTTTTTCAGCTTCTCTGCCCACTATTCCCAACTCTGTTAGAGAAAGGCGGGTTCCTGAAAGAAATCTCCTGTCTTAGGTAAAGAGATTCTAGACATGGAGGAGGCCTGCAGAAATTATAAAGTTTTCACTTGCCATCCCTTTCCTTAACTTGGAGGGTATACTAGGTAGTCAGAGCACCGATGGTAAAACGTGAAAAGTACACCTTTTCTTTCTAGAAAATAGCAGCAGTGATTTATTGATTGATGTATCAGACCCTCTGCTGGTCCTGTCTGTACATCCAATTTTATTTAAGCTTCACCCCAAACCTATATGGTAGCTGAAACTACAGGCAAATGGAAAATCAGTGAGTTTAAAGAGTCTTGTCTAAGGCCAAGACATGTCTATTTTTTTTTTTTTTTAGTCCCTTAGCATATTAAAAATTAAAGAAGTATCCAATAAGGTCACAAAAATTATAGTGATAATTTGAAAGTGATATACATATAGGATTAAACTCTAATACAAAAGCAATGCAGTGAAGTTGTACAATGCACAGTAACTTCATGGTGTGCATTCAAAACATGAATCTGTAGCGTGCTATATAGGCACAGGCCTAGTTAAAGGCACAGGTCTAGTTAAAGGCACAGGGCTGGTATTATGAACGTCATATTTTAGTGTCTTGATTGTATCTCTGGGAAACAACCAAGACACAGGAGATTCAATAACCTGCCAAAAGCCACCTCAACAGTGAACAGCAAAGTTAGAAGATGGAACGATGTGTCTGATCCCAGAGTTTTCTTGACATAGCTGCTCAAGAGCATTTGCAGGTGGTGGCTTAAAAGTGGTTGTTATACAAAACTCTAGTGCCCTTTAAGAGCACTAGCAATGACTTTGAATCCCAGCTCTGAAGCTGATTAGTGCTGTGATTCTGATCCTGGATAGCTGGCCTATTAACCAGTGCTATCTACTGTGAGCAGGAGATTTCAGAAGTTAGAAAAGCATCTAACACAGGGATGTCCATATAGACAATGCCAAACTCTTCTAAAATGGATTTGGTGAGGGAGGTCTCGGAGTATGTGCTGAAGTGCCTAAAAGGAACATTGGGTTCTAAAGAGCCTTTCATGGTTTAAGAGATGTTATGTTCAACTCAAAAGTAGTGGGTCTTAATATAAGCACGGTCATGTTCATGGTTTCAAGGCCTGTGAGGGTCAGTTGCCAACAACCGAAGGCTAGTTATAAAAGCAATGCTATGGCATTGAAGGCATGCAGGAGGAAGGTAGTAGAGTCGCTGTTGCTTAATCTCAGCTGGGCACCTGGCAGCCAGGGAGTGTGCACCTTGGGTGTCTCCCCTGCGTTCCGTCTCACACTGTGCAGCAGCGTCAGCTTTTCTTAGCCAGGAGAATATCCTCCATGCACAATCTGTACACTTTTAAAATGAACTTCTCCAAAGAGAAGGTTTCAGATACCTGGATGTGCCGTTTCATTTCATCCGTGTATAACTCTTCTCCAAGGATCAAGAATGTTAGGAAGTTTGAAACAAGTATTGACAGCTGATTTGAGCCCTCAGACTAAGTTATAAAAACTGTTCAAGTTTTCTGTTGAAAAATAGGAAATCCTGGAGGATGTTGGTGTGGCTTCTATCCAATTCTCCCTACCTTTCCCCCCGTGTAAGAAGCATTTAGGTGTGCAATACCAGCCTAATTATTTTCCTTAGTTAATGTTGTAGTTTTTCTGTTACTTCTGTGCATGACATCTGTGGTTTTTAAGAAGAGTTAACATGCATAACTGCAAAGCTGTTACAATCATTTTTATATAGAAATGATTTTTTTTTAGAACACAAAACAAAATTACATGAAGGTAATGTTGCGTGGGAAGCCTAAGCAGAAGGAAGTGGGGTCCTAATTGGAGCTGCTTTTATCATTATTCTGGGTAGATTACATAATGCTATATTTATAATAAGAGGCCCATTCCCAGGGCTGCTTAGCAAATCAGTTTGTGGGCACATGTGTGGTAACCCATCTTTCAGGCCAGTGAACAACTATGATGTTGATCTGCTATGTTGCTGGAGATGGAGGAATCACTATTGTGAATTGGAACAAGAGAAATTGGTGTACAGAAAGCAAACGGTGTGACTTTGAACATTTATAATAGACCAACTTTTTCAAATGGTAAAAGATGAAGACAAGTATATATTCCCTTACTGGAAAAGGTTTTAAGAAAAAAAGAAAGAAAGGTCAGTGTCTTCTCCAGCTCAATAGGTCTATAAAGTTAGATATATTGTGGGTGTGCCCAGGTCTGCTTTCATTTTCTTTAAGCTTCAGGATGAAAAATAAAAAGCAGATAAAATACCCTCACAGAGGTTGCTCACAAGCAAATACCTCTTAGTCCAAGTGGTGAGAGGAAGCCCTAACACTCTTCTAAAAACAAACTTCAAGCTCTGTCCTGTTTTGGAAGTGTCAGGAGATCACTTGTACTATATTGCATTACATGAATCATTATGAAAGTTTTGAGATACACAAAAATTAAGAGACGTAAAATCCGCGTGGACAGGAAACAAATGAAGCCCGCCGAGCAAGTTAAAACTTGCACCAGTGAATCAGAAAGGATGCTGCCCACTGGAATACGGGATCATAACACAGTCTGTCTCAAAACTTTCGTAGTGACCTATATCTTTCTCAGCAACTGAGAATTCCTCCTCCAGCTGGAAAGCTGCTCTTTTACAGTTCAAGCCTAAGCTTTTAGTTTTTGTTGTTGATTTGTTTTGGAAGCAAGGTTTTTAGCCATTTATTACACTGAAATTGGTATTTTTCTCTTTGCCTTTTGTAACTGCTATTTAACTATTTCTTTTATTATTTGTCTCTCAGCATTTCAGGGATGTCTGTTAAAAATTAAAGGACTAAAAGAAACTTCTATGTTAGAAGGAGAATAGAGGTTGGAGCCAGGCGAAGAGTTTTTGTCTGGAATCTTCTACTGTATAGGCGGGTCGGTTATTCTGGGTCAACTGGTTTTCTCACTCTGAGCCGCAGGGCCTCCATAAGTAAGGTGGATTTAACAGCAACTATCTCAGAGAATCAGATTTCTGTTCAAATGAATTATATGAAAGTGAAATTGCTACATAACTGAGAATAATAGCAAGTGTCGTTTTTATGGTTTCATCACAACAACCATCACTGGCAGAGGGAGTCAAGTTCACGTTTAGTTGCAGCTATAACGAGTTAGAGTAGCAGATGGAGAACCCCACGTCCTGTGACCAGCTCTACCTTCCACGTCCTTCTCATTCTCTGATGAACCCTTTTTTCTTTTAGTTTTTTTTTTTTTAATTTCAGATTAGAAAATGGGTACAGACAATCACAAATAGAGCGTGTCAGTACACTATTGAAATTCCCCTGAGCGACACTTATGTTTGTGCTCCCTAACTGTGGCCTGTTACCTATTCATGATACCACATCTTCAGGACAACTTCGAAGAGATGTGCAGGTAGATCGCTAGAAAGTAAAATATGTTAGCATATTGTGAAATGTTTCCACTGTAGAGATTACTTTATATGGGAAATAATTAAAAGAGTCTAAAGTATACACACAAATTATAACATAGTTAATCAAAGTTTAGTTAATGCTTTTGGGATGCGTCCTTTAAGGCACATAAAGGAGAATGATGTACCCATCTCTGCCTTCCATAGCTCAGAAGAGGGATAAGCACATAAGGAGAATATCATATATACACAAGTCTATTTTAACAGTTACAGGAGGGGATCCAGGAGACGGAGGGTATTTTTTAGCAGGAAAATCCTAGGATTTGGGATAAGGGACATATTTGAATTGAGCCTTAGATAATGGGTAAAGCATTGATAAATGGGATATAAAGTACATTCTAAATGGAAGAAAATTAGCCTGAAATAAAATTTGGTGTTAGGAAAGGATGGACCTAGTGAAAAGTAGTGTGCATTTGAAGCAAAGGATGAAGGGAACAAAGTTTGTTGGTACTTTTGTCTAGATTCTTCTCTCGGTCTCTTAATCCAAGCCCATCCTCTTATCACACCGTTATCTACAATCACTTTATAAATAAAGAAATGAGAGCAGAATAAGATTCATTACCTCCCTGAACCAAAGAGCTAGCAAGTACTATGTAGAATTTAAAACCATGTTTTCTTCTTTTATTTTGATAGTAACCACATTCTTTCTACCATGAGATCTCAACAATGTTAATAAAAAATGTGTCATCGTTATTTATTGAGTGCCTGCTCTACATCATATAGTTTTCATTTTACTCAATCATCAAAATTACCTATAATGTAGCAATTATTGTCCAAATATCTAGATGAGCAAATAGTGGCTTAGAAAATTCATTTGATGCATAAAAATAATAAAAGTTAATCCTAAGAAGGAGACATGAAGAGAGAAATGAAATGGGTTAGATAGAACATCAGGGTCGAGGGTCTTTATCTTATTTAATAAGGTGACCATTAAGTGCATTAGTCCAGAATTGCATAATCAAAATTATACTTGAAAAGAATCTGTTAACTCAGTCCAGGACTGATTGACTAGATGAGAGCTCCTCAGTAAGATTTTTAAAATGAATTTTTAAATTTTTAAATGATGATTCCAGGTGTCTTTGAATCAAATTTTAGCCAGCATTTGGGTTTTAAATATATTTTAAAAAATTAGTTATAAGTCAAGTATATTTAAATCAAAAATACATAAGACAGTGTTGTATTTTTTGTTTCATATTGGTAAGCAACAAGATACTCTGTATGCTAAAATGTCATAGTCCACAGTTGACATATGTTTAAAGAAAATATTACGCTATCAAGTACTCAAAAAGATATCTGGATTTTCTACAGGTGCCTTATTTTCTCCTTTACCAGTTTTTGAGTGCCAATTGCATACACACCGCTGTGCTGAGTAGAGAGTGGGACAAGCTACCTGGCCCTCTCTGTGCCACTGATAAACCGGGCTCTCAGTAAAAGTTGTTGGTTGAATAAATCAGTAAGTGCATGCATGAATGAATCTATCAATCAGTCACTCTTCTAATGATACATGGAAATTTTTATTGATAAATATTCCTCATTATTGTTTGCTGAATAGCCATGTTCTCTCCCAATGGCTTTGTAAGCTTATAAAAAGGATGTATCCCCATACATTGGAACATAAATATATTATTGTATTTCTTACTCACAAGCATTACTTTTTAGATGATTACAGAAACCAATCAGATGCACTTGTAAAAGATGCAAGGCTCATAGCACCTAAAATCTACTCTCTTAGGAAATTTTCAGTATATAATATATGTATCATTAGCTATTGTACTCTTGTTATACAGTTGTTCATTGGTACCCTTGGGGATTGGTTCCAGGACCCCTAAGTGTTCCAAAATCTGTGATGCCCACATTCCTTATGTAAAATGGTATAATATTCATACATTATCCCGAATACCTTAAATAATCTCTAGATTACATATAATATCTAATACAATGTAAATATTCTATATGAAGTTGCTATATTGTATTGGTTGTTTATATATATATATTTTTTTAAGTTTTTCAATCTGTGGTTGGTTGAATCCACAGATATGGTGCTGACGGTTAAAGAAAGCTAACTGTACATAAGATGTCTTACTTATTCATTTTATACAGTTGCAGATTTACTCTTATTAATTGCTTGATTATAGTAATCACTTCACTGTGCAGATCAAAACATAATGTTGTACACCTAAAATGTATACAATATTTACAACTTAAAACAACTCAGTGATGAATTTCTAAAAACTGCAATTTAAATTTTTTTCTGCAATATGATATATCAGTGAAATTAAAATATACCATATTGCTGAAATTTTCAACCTTAAGGAATCTTAAATTTGACTTTAATTAAGTCAACAGTATTTTTAAACCATGTTAAGAAATAAATTGCAATATATGTCACTCTAGGTTAAAAATGTCTTGTTCATTATTTTTCTTTTTTTTAACTTAAATCCATATTAAAGTGTGGCACAAAAAAACAGTTTATATACTACCTTATTTAGGATTTTTTCACTTTAAATGAAAAGTTTGGATATATTAGTTTTATTCCAGTGCTGACACCCCAGTCTTCCTTGTATTAAATTACCCAATTGATTGCAAAGCAGCTGTAACTCAATTGCCTCCAATAGATTTTCAGGTGACATTCATGAAGCTAATTTAATAATTCATGGAATAGTTTTAAACTGCTAATTAAATAATACAAATTGTTTAGAGATACTTTGAACTTGTCTATTTACTGATTCAGTTTTGCCCATAGGATACATTGGAAAATGGAGTTTTGAAATTCTACCACATGACCAACCTCTTATTAGGCAACACTTAGAGAAGTGTTGAAATCCTAGAGCTGAAGATATAGACCAACTATGTCATTCCACAGGGAGACAGAGGTCACAGAGTAGTGTAGTGTGGGAACTCAGGACTTCCCTACAACTGCCCCTACCCACTTCTAAACTCAAGTGTGATTCATGAAAGGATGTGTATAATGTCAGCTTTACTATGTTTTCCTATGAATAAGAAGCACAGACGCTTTCCTTAAGATGAAGTGGCAGGTCCTTCAAGTTAAATAAACAATCAACCCAACTCCTACAGAAGTAAAATAATAGTGTGTTTCATGAGAATGCTTCTGGAAAGGTCATCTGGAGTGATAGAATTTTCCTTACTCTCAAAATTAATCTGTATGCTTGTATATATTAAATAAAATTATGTTTAAATTATTTCATAAACACTGATAACCATTTGATATAAATCACTTGAACATATTATGGGCATTGGCTCACAGCTATAATCCTAGAATCTGGGGATGCTGAGGCAAGAGATTGCTTGAGATTAGTAGTTCAAGACCAGCCAGAACAAGAGCAAACCCCATCTCTACTAAAAATATAAGAATTAGCCAGATGTGGTGGCATCCACCTGTAGTCCAAGGTACTTGGGAGGGTGAGATAGGAGAATCATATAAGCCTAGGAATTTGAGATTGCAGTGAGCTACAATGGCACCACTGCGTTCTAGCCTAGGTAACAGAGTAAGACCTTTCCCAATAATAATAATGATAATAATAATAATAATACATTATAGGCAAGTGTGGGGGAAAAGGATTTCCAAAGGATCTCAGTGGATTTCCCAGGTCTTCACATACTGACTCACAGGAACAGCCTCATTTAGAGTCCTACCGTGGTACCATCCTCACTTTATAGATAGGCCCAACAGAAATGCTCTTCTACTTCTGACATATTTTACATCAAAATAGCGGTCTTATATAGAGAGAGTAGAAGAAACATTAATAATCCTAATTTTATAAATAATAATCCTGATTATTATCACTATCAGATAATGAGTAGCTTAGTACCTACCACGACTCAAGAACCATCCCTAGGTGGACCTGTAATTATTACATAAGCTCTACAGACTATTCTGATTTTAGATATAAGGAAATGAGGATTAAAATGGTTTGCCTTGCCTGGGATCAGCCACAAAGCATTGACTTTAGAAAAGGAGTTTATCAGAACCTGGATCTGCAGATCTGTTATTAAAATAAGGTCGGTACCAGAAAATAATAACCAACAAAGACAACCCTGAGTGGTTGTCTAGAAAACACAATGAGGATGACGATTTGCAAAACCTGCTCTCCACCATGGTCACCTCCTGCAGCTGTCCCTTCACCACTTTCAAAGAGTCATAGTCAATTTCAATGATAACTTATTTATAACTGGGAAATAAATTTATAAAATCAACCCCACAAAAACTATAGTTTGGGGTTGAATTGTGTCCTTCTAAATGCATAGTTTGTAGTTCTATCCCCCAGTATTTCAGAATACAGCCTTTTTCAGAAAAAAAGGTCATTAAACATATAGTTAGTTTAGATGAGTTCATACTGGATTAGGATAGGCCCCTACCCAAATACAAGTGGTGTCCTTAAGGAAAACTTTGAACACAGGTTCACGTAGAGATGATACCATGTGGGGGTGAATGCAGAGAGGATTCTATAAGCTAAAGAAGGCTAGAGATTGTTAGCAAAGTGGTGAAGATAGAAGAGAAACGTGGAACAAATTCTTCCTCACTGCCCTCAGAAAAAATCAACACTGATGATGCCTTGATCTTGGACTTTGGTTTCCAAAACTGTTAAAAAATCAATTTGTATTGTTTATGCTGCTCAGGCTGGGTGACTTTGTTGTAGCAGAACTAGCAAACTAATACAGAAATTAAGGAGTTCAAAGATATGCACCTTAAGACTGTCAGTTAACAGTTAAGGACAATCTTCCCCCACCTGATAAAGTGGCAGATAAATGCCCAAGATATTTTAGAACTATCCCATTTATAATAATATTTTAAGGAAAATATCTGGGGATAAAAGTTGTACACTGTGACATGTATGTTAAATTCACTTCAAAACACACACTTCCCTTCTCTGTTATACGGTCATTTAATAAACATTGATTTAGCATATGTGATGTTGAGTGTTCTATAAGATAGGGGTCAAAAGCTCGGGTTTTACAAACAGAATTAAGAACAGGGCCCTCACATCTCAGGATATGGTGTTTTGTTTTGTTTTTTAGAACATATGCTACTTTCATGGGGTATCAGTATCCTCATTAATTTCCTCCCTGAGAGGGATTCCCTGAGAGCACAGTGGTGATACATGGGGCACAGGTTTCATAACGACCACGCTATGATACAGCAATGTTGTTATTCTCATTGTTATGATTTTGTTATTTTTCTTAGAGTAGAAGATGCTCATTTTATCATTCCTCATCCCTGTAGGTTCATGGTCTCTCCCTCTTGTGAAATGTGCTGGCAGTTTCTGGCTCTGTTCCCTGGCTGTTCATTTCTGGCTTTTGATGGGGCATGGTGATCAGATGGCCATGATTAGCTCTTTGGCTTGCATTGCAGATTATCTATTAAGTAGCCATCTCCTCAGCCACTGAGGCATATGGTCAGCACTTCTAGGGCTTAAAATAAATCTGCATTTTAACATGTGGAATTTTATTATGCAAAGGAGAGCTCAGATGGGTTCTAATCTTGTTATTTCCTATGCTGAACACATCTACTTGTGGATGCCTGGATGGAATAGTACATTAGGCCCCTAGGACTCTCATTTTATTGATGTTGCATATGTATTATGGGTGAGGACACCCTAGGAAGTAGCCACAATCTTGAACTGTGTAAAGTATAAGAGAGAAAGGATGATGGGCAATTTCTCTTTCTTCCTTTTGCAGACCAGGCATTCAGTTTTTTATCAAACATTTATTTAGTACTTACCGTGATGTAGATTTTCCCCCAGATTCTTGGGTGATGGCGACCAAGATGACACAACCCTGAATTCAAGATTTTTCTCAGCGAACGTCACCCTTTTGTGCATGTTGGGAAATCGATACCCCTTTCTCTGGGTTGCTGTAGCTGTGTCCCAGGCACATGCCATGGCAAGTGGAATATGGAATTGATTTCTGATTGCTCCCTCTTGAATAAGCGCCCTTGTGCTAAGCACATGATTAAGTGGATTTAATCTAAAATTACAGAAGTAAATACTGAGCAGATGACAAAGAACACAAAGGACTTGTATGATACTCTTAGGGCTGCTTGGTTTGGGGTAGTGTGTATACTGGAGAAGTTTAGGAAATTCCATTCTGTACTCTATGAATTGACTGCTCCTTAGATGAATGGGGCAGGAAGTAATGTTTTATCCAGCATTTTGTTGAGCAAACACTTGAGGTTTCCTTTTTTATATGTGTTTTTTATTATTTCAAAATGTTATAAGGGTAAATATGTTTTTGGTTACATGGATCTATTTTGTTAGGCTTCAGTTAGCTCTAAAAGTATTCCCATCACCCAGATTGTGTGCATTGTACCTAGGAGGTGAGTGCTCACCATCCCCTCCACCCCTGTCCCCTGATTTATTTTCACTGAGTTTTACTTCCCTCTGGTCACCCGCATGCTCAATTAGTTCCAATTTAACAGCAAGTACATGTGGTATTTGTTTTTCTCATTCTTTACATCAGTGTTTCTCAACCTTCCTAATGCTACAACCCTTTAATACAGTCACGACCCACCACAGGTTGAGAACTGCTGCCTTAGATACTTAGGATAATGGTCTCCAATTCTATCTAAATTGTGGGAAAAGGCCTTCATTCACCCATGTTCCCTGGCTGAGTAGTAATCCCTAGGAAACATATACCACATTTTGTTAATCTACTTGTAAATTGATGGCTATTTAGGTTGCATCCACATCTTTGTGAAAATAATTGTGGTTTAATAAACTTTTGAGTGCAGGTTATCTTTTTGATAAAATCATTTTCTTTCCTGTGAGTAAATGCCCAGTAGTGGGATTATTAGATCAAATATTGGTCTACTTTTATTTTTTTTTTTTAAACCTCCATACTGTTTTTCCTTTTTCTTTGCATCTATGCCAGCATCATTTGGTTTTGGACTTTTTAATAAAAGCCATTCTAGTAGGGTACGGTAATACTTTGGTTTTGAATTGAATTTCCTTAATGTTTAATGGCATTGAGCATTTTTTTATATATTCATTGGCCATGTATCTGTTTTCTTTTGAAAAGTTTCTGTTAATGTTTTTTGCCCACCTTTTAATGGTTTTTTTTTTCTTGCTAATTTGAGTTTTTTCTAGATTTTAATTATTAGGCCTTTATTGGATGTATAGCTTGCACATGTTTTTTTCCCATTGTGTAGATTGTCCATTGCTCTGTTAATTATTTCCTTAGCTGGGCAGAAGCTTTTTCAATTTAATCAAGACCAATTTATCTGTTTGTGTTGTTGCTATAGTTGCTATTGGTCTTTTTCATAAATTCTTTGCCTAGGATGATATCTAGAAGATTTTTTTTCTTACATTTTTGTCTAGTATTCTTATGGTTTCCTGCCTCACATTTAAGTATTTTACCCATATGGAATTAATTTTTGGAATGGTGAGCGATATGGATCTTAGTTCATTCTCTTGCTTGTGGTATTCCAATTCTGATAGCATCATTTATGGAATAGGAATTTTTTCCCCAATTGCATATTGTTGTCTGCTTTGTCAAAGTTCAGTTGGCTGTCTCTGGATGGTTTTTTATCTGGGTTTTCTGTTCTGTCCCACTGGTGTATGTCTCCATTTTTGTGCCAGTACCATGCCATTTTGGTTACTATAGCCCTATAGTATAGTCTGAAGTTTGGTAATGTGATGCCTCCAGGTTTATTCTTTTTGCTTACAATGGCTTTGGCTTTGAGGGCTCCTTTTTGGTTCTAAACAAAGCATGGCATTATTTTTTTCTAGATCTGAGAAATATGACACTGGTATTTTGGTGATGATAGCATTGAATCTGTAATTATCATTTTGGGTAGTATAGAAATTTTAACATTGTTGATTCTACTGATCCATGAACATGATGGATTCTTCCATTTGTGTCATTTGCAATTTCCTTCCTAAGTGTTTATAGTTCTCTTTGTACAGATGTTTCACCTCCTAGGCTAAGTATATTCCCAGGTATTTTATTTTCTTCATGGCTATTGTGAATCTTATCGAATCTTTGATTTAACTCTCACCTTTGACTATTATTAGTGTATAAGTATGCTATTGATTTGTGTACATTGAACTCATAATGTGAGAATTTTCTGAAAATATCAGTTATTGGAGTCTCTTGATGGTATTGTTGGAGTTTCCTTGATATAAGATCACATTGTTAGCAGAAAGTGAGAGTTTGATCTCTTTCTTACAGCAGGGCATAGAATGGAAGTGGTGATGGTGGGCACCCTTGTCTTGCTTCACTTCAGGTTTTCATCATAAAACTACTTATTCTTTATTTTAAGATTTTCCCAAACACTACTGTCCTAGGATATGAACAGGTTAAGGGAAAATGCAAGATTTGTTTGTAAACATTAAGTTAAGAATATTTTCCAATGTTAATGAAAACTTACTTGAGTCTTCTAAATGAGGACCATTTTTATCTTTTCATTTGTGACATCATGTAAGTGAATGGTAGTACAAAATATAAAACCAATAGTCTGAGTAAAGGCAATTTATGAAATACAATGAATGTATTTGCAAGTACAAAAATTCAGTCTCTAGTTATTAAGAAATTTAAATTTGGACTCTAATTCCAGTTCCTCTGTTCACGCCCTGCCTCCCCCCCACACACAGGCAATTGACTAATGCTTTGCAGGGATTATAAGAATACTTCCTACATTATTTTAATGTTGTAAGAATTAAGCAAATGATGCAAGTAAAGTGTTAAACACAGCCTGTGACAACTAATAAATATTTAACAAGTAGAAACTGTTGTTGTTAATGCTATTGGTAGGCACTTTTTAAAATTCATAAGGATCTACAACATGTAAAGTAGCTATATATACACATATACACACACACACACACACACATACATACATCACGCACACACACATATACACACTTCATTTTGTGGAAGAAGCTTCCAGCTACTTATTCAATTAACATTTATACTCCTTAATAACAAAACCTGGATTTTAATCCAGGGTGTGTGTGTGTAAGTATACAGGGTGTCTATAAAGTTGATGGGCAATTTTAAAAAGTTTTAAATTTTAAGCTGCACATGAATTTTATGGACACCCTGAATATTTATATGTGTATGGACTGTGGATTTTTCACTTATCTGTATAGAACTTGATGGATAGATGTATAGAAGTATGAATAAGTGTATGTGTTTATATATACTTGTTATTTGTTATAATGTTATTTGTATATACAAGCACAACCAAGAGCATATTTACTTCTATGGCATAGAAAAAAAATAACATGAGCTAATACTTACATAACTATCCCAAAACCTTCCCTGTATACTTTTATATTAACTTTTCATTTTAAGAATCCTATGAGGTAGATTCTATTTTATCCATTTTGCAGATGAGAAAACTGAAGCCCAAAGATGAAAACATACTGCTAGTAAGTGACATAACTGGAATTTTAAGGCAAGAAGTCTTTCCCAGGTCTGTTGTGTTCTTAATGACAATGATATTCTTAATTTCAGTAATAAACACATAGGTTAATTCATATGTGCATACACATTGAGATACCAAACGTGTTTTGCCTGGAAAAGTGCATGATGAATCCGTCTCTGAAGCTCTTGAGGTCTGTAGCCAAAGTTACACATTTCTGTTCTTGGTTCCCTGTTCCCTAGCAGACTGATTGAATTATGTGGCATATCATATGCAAAATAAAACACTGCATTGAAACCTTTCTGTTGCCCAGCAATAGATGATTGCTCCACATTGCTGGCAGTTATGCTTAAACACATTCTTAGGCATTATTCTCATTTGCTTCCTCTCAACCCCCACTCAAGATACTTGAGCAATGTATCCAATTATACATCATCAAGTGGCAGAAGGACAGCATTAATATGGATTAACTGTATTTCACAAGCTGTTTGGTGATCTTTGGCTTCCACTGTTTGAATAAGCTGTTATATCAGTCACAATGTGTGCCTTGCTATATTTGGTAGAAATCTGATGCTTGTACCTTGTGGCTCCATTGAATAGAAACTTATTTTCTTCATATACCAGAGAGTACGGGGATTCCATTTCCAGCACTGTTCAGCAAGTTCTCAAAGTCTTCAATGTCACAGGCCTCTCTCGTCTTTCCATCAGGACATCTTTACTTTGTATATTTCCACTTCCAATTTTTCCTTCAGGGTCACAGAATGGCTGTTCTACCTCCTACCTCTCATTCTCAATTTAGATAGGAAGTCCCCGGTGTGTCTCTGTCTACTTTTCGATCAGAAAGGTAGCAAAAGGCTGGTGGGTTAGTGACCCTGGCACATTGGTGTCCCAAATGAAATCCAGGTTCTTCTAGTGAAGAAGTATAAATGTTAATTGGCTGAGCATCTGACACTTTCCTCCACAAGATGAAGTTAAATACCTTGCCCAAGGTCAAATATTTAGAAAGTTACAAAGCTGGGATTTGAATACCAACAGCCTTGCCAGTAAAGCCCTAACTGTGCCATCTGTATAGAGTGTACTAGAGAACTCCTGTTTTTGTTTATTTTGTTGTTTGATTTTTACAAACAAACAAACAACAATAATAACAAAAAACAAACAAACAAGTTTCCTTCAGCTATTTCCAATGGGTAGACCCCTTTTCACTCACTTAGCATTCGTTGTATCTCATAAATTGCCTTTACTCAAAATTTGTAAAGGTTTACTCACCCAGTTGTACAGAAAGCAACTACAAAGTCGTTTCAGTTGGGAAATGTTAATTACACAGTTTATTCCCATTTTTCTGTTTAGGAATGGAGTACTTTTCATTATGAGTTTTCTTGGCCAAAATATGTATGTATCACTACTCTTAAGTTCATCCATCATTCATGTGAACATTATATTTCTGGGTCTGCTCTTTCTTTGCCTTTTCTGGCCATCCTCTTGGTAATAACAGCTCACTTGCCTTTGCCTGGACCTTGGTTTTGTGACACTTCTTTTGATAATGGTGTGGTAGAAAGAATTCTAAACTGACTCCAAGTGACCCCAAACCTTTTCAGAATATCTTTACTTTCGCCTGTGAGAAAGACATATGACTGTGACTATGTGATGTAATGACACCACTCCCATCATTGGATTTTGTTTGGTAGTTAACTTAAAGAAAGGAGAGCATATTCTGTGGGCCTCACCGAATCAAGTTAACTCTTTAAAAGGGAAGGCCCTGCACGACTGACAGAGATTTGAAATGTAGAAGGGGTTTCACAGGAGGGAGAGTCTCCATCATTGGAGGGGCCATGGGCAGCTTCAAGGAACTGAGAGTAGCTATATGCTGATAACCAGCAAGGAAATAGGGTTCTTGATCTGAGAACTGCTAAGAATTTATTCTGCTGTGACTACATGAGCTTGTGAGAGGAGTGAAACCAAGCTCCAGATGACAGAGGAGATGGACTGACACCATAATGTTGGGCCTGTGAGACCATGAGAAGAGAGCCTACTTATTCTGTACCTAGACTCCTGACTTGTGGATAATGAGAGATGATAAATTCATTTTGTTGTAAGACATTAAGTATTAGATAATTTTTATGCACTAATAGATGGCTGATTATTTTGTCTCAGACATTTTGAACTAAAGTTAACCGTTGGCTGAGTCAGAGCTGGGCCCAAACTATATTAAAGGCATATACATTAGAGTGAAGAAGAGGGACCCAATATTACAGGAATAGGTGTTTTTATTTTTGTTGTCTTATGATTCATACTAGAAAGATTTTGAAAGTGTCCTCCATGTTACATACTTTCTAACATCCCCTATCGTCACTACCAAAAATATAAAAACAAGCACCATATGATACCCTGGTTATAAGTCACTGTTCAGTGGAACAAGGACAAAGTCCAAGGTGAGAGATAATTTTAAAAAATTCAAAATGAGTAGACCATGCACCAAGTTTTTCCACATAGTGAGAAACAGAATTTGATGCTCATTTTTTGCTGGGTGATGTACAGATCCTGTGGAGTGGATTGGGAAGCAAAATGCTATTCCTGTTGGTTTCTGCTCCAGGGAGTTTTCTAACAGTCTATTTTAGTCTTCATTAGCATATAAAGATTGAGTTTGAGGTTAAAACATAGTAGGATCATTTGTCTAGAACATGCAGTGGTTTCACAAGGGGATGTAAAGGCCAAAGATTTGTGATGACGGTGTGCATTTTTGGTAACTGCAAAGTTGGAATAAACCACCTGCCTGTGATAAAATATGACCCTCACTCACTCTTGTAAATTGCTTTTGCCCATTCACATTTAGAGGTCATTAATCTTCTTTCCCTTTACAGATGGACATTCAGCACATTCCCCACAATTGATTCAGCTCTAGTTTAAAGTTGTATAAAGCAAATTCACAATGTGCAGTTGGAGAAAAATGACACTTTGCAAGGGTACAAGTTAAGGCATTTTCAAAAGGGACTGTGAACAGGATTAAAGCAGTAAGACATAAGTGGCCAATAAATAAAAACAAATTAGTGCCCTAGAAGGGAATTTTCAAGGCCTATGCAACATAGAGACAACTGGTTTAACTATGGATCAAGAAATAGTCTTATAGCATATGCTGAAGTATATTCTGCATGTAGGGGAACTAACTACTGTGTCAAACATCCCATTATTTCTATGATCCTCTTACCACTCCAGAGAGGCATTTACCTTGAATATTTTTATTTTATATTTCTCATACTCTATTATAACTCTTTCTCATTTTTGTCTCTACCTTATGTCCTCAGTGTATAGCATAACATGCTGCAATGTTAGTAAACCCACAGCATATTTTCTGGTAAATATCAATTCACTAAAACTCAGACTCCCATCATGGAAATTCTACATGTCATTTACTTGAACATAACAATGTTGTAAGAAACTTTGGTCTGTGTGCATGGCTACAGAACTAATGCTCTTTGCATGATCTTTTCCATTTTCTCCAATGATTTCCTCCAGTCCACTCCAATACAGTTCTTGCCATGATTTCTCCAGTAGAACTAATGGCTGATGAGAGATAACTGTAAGTTAAGGTATCCTAGAAGCAAAACTGATTCAGGCTCAGAAGTAAGCAACCCATAAAGCCAGGGGATACTTTAACCTCCTGTCCTTCTTTATCTGCCCTTTAAGTTGATTAAGAATGTTAAGCCATTATAGAGTATTGACCAAAAGCTAGAGTGTTATTAATTATAACCAAAGTAACATCCCATGAAATATTCTATCAGGAGGAAGGGAGCATATGACATAGAGAAACACAGGAAATTTAAAATCAAATCATAATCAAATGAATAAGTATTTGACTTTCTGTGATATGCAGGGCCTCTACTCAATGATTTAGACAGAAAATAAACATGATAAATGTACTGAATTTCCCTTCTATAGATGAACCTACTTTGCCACTGCAGAGTTAGGACTATCACTAATGGTGTCCTCTTGCAATAGTCTATATTTAAATGAAAATGTTGAAAAACAATTATTCAGCCGGATATTACTTAGCACTAAATTTGTCTTTAATTTCTGTTTCCATGTTTGAAATTGATGTAGATGTAAACATGACTGAAGATATTTATGATTCATATCCTTAGACTATGAGGGTGTATCTCATAATTCTTTACATTTCAGGCAAAATGAAACTATGCTGCAAATTGCTTATAATTTCCATGAAACTTATAAAAGTAGAGGGATCACTAAATAGTGTCTAAAGAGCCCCCCACAACATCAGTGTCTTTCCTCCCAGAAACATGTAGTTTTCATATAATGACATATTATTGCTTGTTTGCATTAAGTTTCTAATTCAAGTAATAAATTAGGAGACGGTATATATAAAACAGGTGGCATTACAACCTAATAGGTTTAAAGTAGGGATTTAATTAAAATGAATCTTTTGGTGTATACTTTTAAATGGCTTACTTCATTCTGCAGATAGAGGAGATCAATGTATATATCTTTTATTTGAAAATATTTATTGGTGTGGCAGGATACAACCCAAGGTGGGCTTGAGTCGCAAGAGGTGGTATTTCTCTGTCAATCCTGACATGGGTGATGGGATACATATGTTGAGGGCCAGAACTGAAACACTGAGAACAATAGAGTGACTTTTAGAATCTATGTCCTGTGTAGGAAAACATAGGAAAAGAGGTTAGTAGCTGGTAGGAAGATGAAGGACATAGAACAGTAGAGGACTTAGATCTCAGAGAGAAACCTAATTGGCTAGTTGTTCTTTTCCATGATATGTGATGTGAATTCAGTTTTATTCTTTTTGTGAGTTTTACAATTAATTGCCAATTTATTAATGATAATCTGTAGGACTAGATTTTTTTGGAAAAATGGAACAAAGTGAAGGTTATGGTCTATTGTAGAGAAAGTAGATATGTTCATGGAAAAGGGCCCAGCCCTATCCTTCAATTACTATTTTTTTCTTTTGTTAAATTGATCTCATATTTGGATCAGGATGAAAGAAACAAATTGAAAAGTGTTTTGAATGGTTATGATAATTTTACTATTACAAAATTAAGGTAAGTGTTTCCCTGAAGATTTCTGTAAACATTTATTTATGTTATATTATTTAAAAGAAAAAAGTGCATGTGTATGCATGTATTACATTTTCTGGTAAGGTTAATAAATATGGTATAAGAGTTAACTAAGATATAATTAAGATACAAAATACAAAATAAATATTAATATCAGCTCAAAGATAATTTAATCAAAAGATAGATTTAATACAAAATATGTATTTTAACAAGCACTATTTATCTTTGTTTACAGCATTTTAGGATTCTGGAGTACCCTTAATTCACGAATTATAAAGGACCAAAAAAAGAATTGTAGGTTTCTTTTTTTTCTAAAACTTTTTATATATTTAAATTCTAAACAAGTAGGAATAAGAAGAAGTTGGGGGAAAACAAAATTATAAATGTAACTTTACCTTCTCATTTGAAACTGCCTTCTAAATAATAATTCCTCAATTTGTCATTCTATGAAAAAGTAAAGTTGTTGGTATTTAATGCAGTGGGCAATAGAATGGTGATTGATTTGTCACAATCAGAAATATGTGTTAAGTACCTTTCTGCATTCTGCATAGTGCCAGAGGGAAAACACAAAGACAGTGAGGAACACCGTGGGTGAGTGATGAGGAGCTCTTGCCCCCTGTTCTGGCATCCTCCATGTCACTAGGCACAGTGTTACATACCTGAGTTCTTCAATGCCTGTTGAATTGAAAATGTCAATACAAAAATGTTTCAAAACTGTTTAGATAATAAAAAGGAAATCTGATCAGAAATCTAAATTTCTGATCGAGCACTGTTTTTATAGTAATTCAGTGTAAGAGTCAATAGCTCGGCTCTGATACTTCTACAAAAATGCCAGGCACTGCTTCTTACTTCTGACTCATTAGTCAGACAGTAGTGGACTGGGACAGTGAGGGGCTGGACTTAGCTGGAGTAGGAGAACACATTTAATAGGACAGCAAGAAAAAGTGTTGTTGGTTAATATGGACTTCTGAGCAGTGGGTCCTACGCTAGCAACTGCACTAAATTGAAGTTCATTTGAGTGGAAGAAGTATTTTAGATCTACTTGGTAGAATCCAGTAAGCATGAGGCCGAGAAGGGGATGATAATGAAGTCTTTACTCTGGTGGGGAGTACCATCTTGGTGAAGAAATGAAGACCTCATGGATCAGGGTAATAGAAATAAGGTTTGCTCTCATAGGATCCAAGTATGATTATAAAAATTAAAAAAGTCTTCATGGAGAAAGTGAGATTTCAGCCTGTTCATAGGATTTGATAATTATGGCACCAGAAAAGAAAAGCCATTTGAAGCAGGTTGACCACTGAGAGTTAAGCCGTGGATGCGTCTTAATGCAAAATGTACAATCAGATTATATGAATTAATCACCAAGTAACAGAGTCTTTTGCTCTTGCAGTAGTATTCAGTGGTAAAATTATTTGAGGATTTTGGTCTTTTTACCCATGATAGGAAGAGACAGTCTTTGTTTTTGATGCAGACATGGTGACACTTGCAAGTCTCATCAGAGCAATGCATCCAAGGGGGGAAGAAATTGTAGAGTTTGAGGCTTTCTTCAGGAATCAAGATGAGCACAAGGAGAAAAGGCAGACTGGAAACTTTCCCAGCCCGGAACATAAGCCCCTGGGCCCTCAACCCAGAAACTGCTGGGTCATGCCTGGATTTCTGCCAGCTTTCCTGGGGCCACATAGTCATTTCAAGATGATGTACCAAGAGCAAAGTGCACTAGTATTTCAGATACTAGACATTCTCTTCTCATTAAGTGCTGTTATCAGATTTCTTCTGATTATCTTCACAGCTACATCAACTTCTTAGGGCTTCAGTAGTTTTAGTTGTTGCTTTATTGTTGTTGTTTTGCCTTTAAAATGGAAGTTCTAGCTATTATGTCAGACTATTCCTGGTAAGCATTTGGCCTCTATTTCTTAGGGACTGTTTTACTATTGCAGGTTATTTAGCTAATTTGATTCTAATATGTTTATCTCTTAAATGAGAAAAATAACAGTGTATGTCTAATAAGAAAACTATAATAACCACTTACTATAATAGTTAAGGACGCAGACTCAGGAGCCAATCTCTGCTTCAGATTTCAATTCTATTGCTTAATAACTATGCGGCATGAGAAATTTATTTAAACTCTCTGTCTCAGTTTGCTCATCTACAAAATAAAGGAAATAATGGCACGACTTTTGGTGGTTGTCGTACAGGTTGTATGGATTAATAATGTCAATATACTTGTAATACTTCCTGGCTTATAATAAAAATCATGAGTTCTTATACACGACGTCAAGTATTTAATAATTGTCAATTACTACTTTAAGTATTATTGTGGGAATAAAAAATACTAAAACAGTGTCTGGTAAATAGTAATATTCAGTAAGATTTATTTCTGGCATTCTAGAGTAACTTCAACCACAAATATTCTCTGAGTTCATAATCTTATGAATTTATTAGTAAACAATTACACATTAAAAATTTTAAGAGAAGGAGTTGACTTCAGCAATTTGTATCTGATCATGGGATTTTTATATCTAGAATCTTAAGATGTTTTAAAGAAACATAATAAACCACAAAGCATTCACAAATCAGAATAAATGAACAAAGCCTACCTCAAATTGCAAGCAATTATCCCATTTTAAAAGCTAAATTGAAATAAAACAAAACAAAAAGAAAACCTAAGGCCTATATAAGTGACTATATCTACTAAGACAACTATGGCTGAATTTATGGGATCAACCCCAGATTCAAAAGAACTCTGAGGTGCCCGCGGTAAATATTGACTACAATAATCACAAAGCAAAAACAGTGTGGGTCAGTGTAGCTTTGAACGTGGAGGTACCCCTTCCTCATGTGCCACTTTTACCTGCTATAGTTTCATCAGCTTTACGATGTGAACATCAAGGATTAAAAATGGAGAGTCTTATCAACAAGGTCATATAATTTGTGTGTGGTTTAAGTCTGTATTACATGCAGGCCTCACTCCTTTGAACCACAGTGGGTCGCTCATCAATCTCTCCCTCTGAGCTGGATAAGAGCTCTGCAAGCTTGCCCTGTTGTAATCTTTTCACCCCTTACCTCCAAAAGTAACTTTAGGTTTGACTTTTCATTTGCCAGATGGAAGTTCATTTCACCTGTGAATTTACTATTCTAAGATCCAGAACAACCTGGATCTCTGTAGATAGTAGCTGCATAGCAATCTTCAGTTCATGGAGATGCTGTGAATAAAGACAATCAGGCAACCATACTTTTGCCTAACATCGATACAGTTGTTCTCTGCAACTAAAAATGCACTAGCCTTTTCCTAAGGAAAATGCAAAGTTTTTGAGCATCTTTTTGATGTTTATCCTCTTTGATATGCTCTAATTTAAATACTATGTTATAAAACTAACAATACTTAGGTACTACAATATAAATCCAATACATCTTATGTTCAATGTTAAAGGAATAAGAGGGAAGAAAATAAGACATTTGAAAAATAAACAAATGTTGATAACAAAATTAAAATAAGGAAAAATTACTTTTGACAATTACATTTCTAATTTCCGTACTGGTTACATGATGGAACATATTTATAACCACTTTCTTTCATTATCCATTACATATTCCATTTGCCCTCAGTAAGCATCTCAACTGACCATGATTGTTTACCTGCAGGAGTGACTCAACCCTTTATTTTTGAAGGGGCTAGACCATTAGTAGTGATGCCTGAATTGAGCTATTATAGTTTTTCATTTAATTTAATCACAGAGCAAGGCGCTAGTGAGGGATACCTTATGATGTCCTCTATTCCAGATATATTCATCCTTTTTTCCACTGAAAAGTACCAGGCCAGTTTCTCCTTGGTCAGATTCAATCCCAGCCATCACAGTGATTCCCTTTTTTTTTGCCTGTGGATTCAGAGGCATAGGAATCTCTAAGTCATCAGGTGACAATTTTAACTTCTTGTTCAAAGGAATCATTATTGTGTCTCCTTGTGGAAACATTCCTTTCTTTGGAACTAAGACTTTTAGGAAATCAGAGCATAAAGTCATAGGAACAAAACCAAAAGAAAAATTGCTAGTGGGTAACCAATGGTAATAGTGGGTGATACAATTTTCATTTCCACCTTTGAATCATGGAAATGTGAATTCAGCACATGGGAGAAATAGCACCATATTCTGGATGCTGATTCAGAGCATATATATAGACTACCAGAGAAACTTGCCCCATCTCTGCAAGGTACTGTCACTTAGCTGACATTCTGAGTCTTCAGAATGTCATTCCAATGTTGTATCAGCCCAGCATCTTTAGAATGGTCATATACATAGTAATATCAGTGAATTCCATGGTGGTGGGTTTATTGACATACTTTGCTGTGAAGTGAGTTCCTCGATCAGAAATAATGTTAAGTGGAATGCCATGACTCTGGATAAGGCATTCTGTTAAGCTACAATTGTGCTCGTTACAGAAATATTATGTACAAGGAAGGCATTTCAGTACTCAGAGTAACTAACTCTTCCAATAAGAACAAAACACTGCCTCTTCCAAGATGGAAGTAGTCCAGTATAATCAACCTGCCACCAGGTAGCTGGCTTATCACTCTCAGGAATGGTGCTATATTGGGAACTCATGTTGGTTTCTGCTGCTGGCAGATTGAGCTCTCAGCAGTGGCTATAGATAGGTTGGCCTTGGTGAGTGGCAGGCCATGTTCTTGAGCCTATGCATAACCTACATTCCTGCTACAATGCCCACTTTGTTTGTGAGTACATTGGGAAGTGATAAGAATGGCTGAGAAAAGAGGCTGACTAAACATGTCATTCTGTTCATCTGATGATTAAAGTCCTTTTCTGCTGATAGTACTCTTTGGTGAACATCCACAAGGAATGCAAATACCTTCATAATCTTCATTCATAGAGGTCTGTCCACATACCTCATTCGCAGACTTCATTGTATTAATTCTCCAATGGTAGTTCTTCCAAGCCCCTGCGTGTGTAGCCAAATCTTAAATAGCATATAATTGCACATATGGCCATTGCTTCTTCCAAGGAAAGTGAGCAACTAGGTGAACTACTTGATGTTCTGCCCACTGAGAGGATATTTATGCAACATTGTCCTTCAGGTATGTACCAGAAAGGGGCCATGCTGCTGTGGCCGTCTGCTGTGTGTCTCTTCATATCATGCATAACCGCCTGTAAATCAAAGTACCCTATGTCACCTGATAGGAGGGTATTATGCATGAGGCCATAGGTGTGGGCTGCAAGAAGAAAGGAAATATAGCAAGAATGGGGACCACAGGCATTTGGATTACTTCTTAATGCAATTTACTTGTATTTTCAGGGCCATTCAGGGCCTGATCATGAGATCATTTGATGATGAATGCTGCTGTGTACACTCAGATTCATGGTTCAGTAGGCCAGATAACTGGTTCATGATGGGCAGCTCAGGTTGTGTGGTGACTTGGTGAGCCATGGTTATGCCTTGGTCTGAACTAAGGCTCGTTAGTTGACCACAAGCTGTTTCTCAAAATGAAAGCAGTTATCTGCAGAGAACGGCAGGGCTTTGGTCTAAAATCCCAAAGGTCTGCCCTATGATTAATCTATATGGGCCTGTTGACGGTTTCAAAACAGCATCTCTGTCTGCCCTGACACTTTAAGCACCCTCTCCTGAATCTGCTGTATCCCATGGTCCCCATGCCATAGAAGCTTTGTGGTGTCCTGTATCTGTTGCAAAACCCCCTCTAAGCAGGAGTTTGGCCATAACCTGAAGTAGCACGTGCAATTATGGGATCCAAAAAGGAAAAAGAGGCAGAGATTCTGGATTTGGTATCATAGCTCAGGAAGTCATAAAGGGCCCTAACAGTTTAGTTGGTTGGCTGAAATATGGACCAAGACGTGGCCCATAGTAAATTAATTTGAAAGGCTTGACCTTTTTTCATGTAGGGAGTTTTGGACATTAAAATGGACTTTTTGTTTCAGATCTGTCCGGTCACTCTGGGAAGATCCAGAGGTCACACTTTTCACAAAAACTGTGAGAAATATGTGAGGGATGCTTTAGCATCCTTGAAGAGCTCTGTTATAGCTCTTCTCTCTGAGCCAGAAAACACTGAGGGAACTTCTACAGCTTAACAGGGAAACTGAAATGTCCTGGGAGCAATTGAATCCTGGGGTGGCAGAGGTCAGGTGGCAACATTCAGTCACCCAAGGCATGGGACATAGTGGATGTGATTATTGTGAGGGAAAGCAGAGTCAAAGCAGACATCAGAATAGTTTGAATTGGGCAGATCGATGGCATTGGCTGTTTGATCATGGAGTTCCTAGAAGGTTAATGAATAAGAAACCTACTAACTCTTACTTGGTATGTGGAAGGCAAAGACTTGAAGGTTAGTGAACAAAAGTCTGACCAGAACAATAAAAAATAAATTCCCAGACTTAAAGTAATGTAGAGACCTAGAACTCCTTGAATGAAGGGCAGCCAGGCCCCCTTGAAGAAGGATGCTGCTACACTACCAAAAATTTATACTGTTAATATTTCTCTGGCCTTACCAGAGTGATTGTGTATTAAAGGAAAGAAATAATCAGTCCTGTTGGTGACTGTTGAAATTGGCTCTGAACCAACATTGATTCCAGGAGACCTAATGTGGCTGAGAAGTCAGAGTAGGGGCTGATGGAAATAAGTGATCAGTGAGGTTTAAGTGTAGAGATCCATCTCACAGTGGATCCAATGCGTACACAAAGCCATTCTGTGGGTATTTCTTTGGGTCTAGAATATGTAATTGGAATACATACACTCAGTAACTGCCAGAATTCCCAAATTTGAAAAAGATACTTCTTTTATTCTCTAAAATACCCATAAACTGAGGAAGGAGACAGACATTTTTCTATTTTTCTCCAATGGGGGTTATAATATTTTAAAATATTTTTAATTATTGAATTTGTTATCAAATTTCCCAAAAGTCACTGATATGTCTTTGAAATAAAGCTAATTGTAGCTTATCAATATTCTTACGAGATTGATCTGTCATCATTTAAAGTTTTGTCTAGTAAATGAAGGAGAACACCAGAATTTTAATGATGATACAATGTGAAAGACTTGTAATGGAGTGATAATTAATTCCCCTCAAAATTATTTAATGACACAAATTGCCTCTTTTCACTGACAATTATATGGATTTGTTGATGCTCAATTTCTTAGGAGTTTCCTGTCCTATTGTTGTGCTTCAGTTTTATCATTGCTATTTTGCAGCTCTGTAATTAGTTTTGCTGGTATCTGTCTTCAAATGAACAGTTAAATGTGATCTGAACTTTATGTGATTAAGTCTAATGAATTACATTTCCTGCTACCTTCATGTGATTGATAATATGGGAAAATAGAAGCAAATGAAGTTGATGAAAGAATTCAAACAAACAACCATGTCATGTCCTGAAAAAATCTTGAGTATTTAAGTCTTCATAACTTTCTCATTTCCTGACAATAGATATGTCAAGTACGTAAAATTCATGTCAAAATTTATATCACATTTCTTTAAACCCAATTAATCAACAACAAAGTTTATATGTATGCCCTGACAAATCCCCATATAATTTTTTTTTCTTTTTTATATAAGGTCAATCTTTTACATGTGGTTATCCAGTTGTCTTGGAACTATTTATTAAATAGGGATTATTTTTCCCAGTGCATGTTCTTGTTTGATTTATCAAAGATCAAGTGCCTGTAAGAGGTTAATTTCATCTCTTCATTTTATATTAGGTTTCAAATGTCCATGTTTCCTTTTTGTGCCAATATCATGCTTCTTTGTTCACTATGGCCTTGTAGTTAATAGCCAGAAGACTGGTAGGATGATACCCCCAGCTTTGTTTTTATTACTAAGAATTGCCATGGCTATCTGGTGTGTCTTCTGGTTTCATACAAAATGAAAAATTATTTTTTCCATTCTTTAAAGTTTGATGATGATATTTTAATGGGGATTGCGTTGAATCTGTAGCTTGCTTTGGGTAGTGTAGACACTTACATAATGTTGATTCCTCCCAGCCATGAGCATGGTATGTTCTTTTTTGTTAATGTCTTCTGCCAGTTGTTTTCTTAGGGTTTCATAAATTTTTGTAGAGGTTTTTCATCTCTTTTGTTATGTTTTCTTTCTTTATTTCTTTCTTTCTTTTTTTCTTTGAAGCTACTGTTAAGGGAATTGTGCCTTTGATTAATTTCTCATTGGCTCTTATTGGCATATACGAAAACTACTGGTTTGTGGACATTGATTTGATATCCTGAGACATTGCTGTATTTTTTGATCACTTCCAGGAGTCATGTGGTTGAGTCTTTTGGATTCTCTAAATATAAGATCATATTGCCAACAACAAGTGAGTGTTTGACCTCCTCTGCACCCATCTTGATACCTTTTATTTCCTTCTCTTGCCCAATTGTATTGGCTAGAAATTCCAGCACTATGTTGAATAGTAGTGGAGCCAGAAGACAACCTTGTCTGGTTCCAGTTCTAAGTGGAAAAGCTTTCAATTTTACTCCATTTAGTATAATATTAACTTTGGGTTTGTTGTCGATGACCTTGATTAGATTAGGAAATGTGCCACCTATGCCTAAATTCTTAGATGTTCTAATGAGAAAAGAATGCTGAATATTATTAAATGTTTTTTTGGCATGTAT
The DNA here is from genome assembly GCA_963574355.1 of Loris lydekkerianus. Classification (NCBI taxonomy): domain Eukaryota; kingdom Metazoa; phylum Chordata; class Mammalia; order Primates; family Lorisidae; genus Loris; species Loris lydekkerianus. The sequence goes on from CAUYPK010059564.1 coordinate 66,641, forward strand.
CGAGAGAATCATATGGTCTTTGTTTTTGCTTCTGTTAATATGGTGAATTACATTTATGGCCTTGAGTATGTTAAACCAGTCTCACATTCCTTGGATGAAACCTACTTGAGCATGATGAATGAATTTTTAAAGTGGAACTGCAATCTATTGGCTAGGATTTAGTTGAGAATTTTTGCATCTATATTCATTAATTGAAATTGGTGTGATTTTCTTCTTTTTAGCTGAGTCTCTTCCTGGTTTTGCTATCAGGGTGATTTTTGCTTTGTAGAACGTTGAGGAAGTTGAGGAAGATTCCTTTCTTCTCAATTTTTGGAATAATTCTTGCAGCATGGGTATAATCTCTTTGAAGGTTTGATAGAATTATGATGGGAAGCCATCTGAATGAGGGCAATTTTTGTTGGAAGATTTTTTATTGTTTCTTTGATCTCAGTTCATGAAATCAGTCTGTTCAAGAGATCTATTTCTTCTTGGTTAATTCTAGAGAGAGGGTATAATTCCAGGTATTGATCAATTTCATCCACATTGTCAAATTTCTGGGCATAGAGTGTAGCACTCAGAGAGGAACTCTTGTATCTCTTTGGCATCTGTTGTTATTTCCCCTTTATCATTTCTGATTTGAGGGTATTAGAGATTTTACTTTTCTATTTCTATTTAATCTGGGCAAAAGTTTGTCCATTTCATTTATTTTTTTAATAACTAATTTTTTATTTGGTTAATTTTCTGAATGATTCTTTTGTTTTCAATTTTGTTCATCTCTGATTTAATTTTAGTTATTTATTTTCTTGTGCTGGGTTTGGAATTAGATTGTTCTTATTTTTACATTTCCATCAGATGGTTCATGAGTTTGTTGATGAACTTTTTTTCTGTTTTTCGAATGTAGGCATCTAATGTGATAAATTTCCCTCTTAAGATTGCTTTTGCTGTATCCCGCAGGTTTTGGTAACTGTGTATTCCTTCTTTATGTTTGAGGAATTTAACAATTTCCTCTTTTATCTCTTCCTGCACCCAATTATCATTCAACCTAAGGTTGTTATTTTCCAAGCCTTTGTGTGGGGATGAACATTTTTGTTGGAGTTGAGTTCTACTTTATTGCACTGTAGTCTGGGAAGATACAAGGTATAATTTCTATTCTTTCAATTTTGCTGAATTTTGATTTGTATCCCAGGATGTGGTCAATTTTAGAATATGAACCATGAGATGATGAGAAAATGAATATATTCCTTAGATTTTGGATGGCGTATTCTGTATATGTCTTTTTTTTTTTTTTTTTTTTTTTTTTTTGGCCAGGGCAGGGTTTGAACCCTTCGTGTCTGGCATATGGGGTCAGCACCCTACTCTTTTGAGCCACAGGCACTGCCCTGTATATGTCTACTAATACCAGTTGTTCTAGGGTCACATTTAAGTCCTTTGTATCTTTGCTTAGTTTCTTTTTAGAGAATCTGTCCAGTTCTGCCAGAGAGGTGTTAAAGTCCCCGACTATTATGGTGTTTAGGGGTATCATATTACTCAGACACATCAAGGTCTGTTTCATAAATCTGGGAGAATTTAAGTTGGGTACATAAATATTTTAAATTGAAATGTCTTCTTGTTGTGTTGTTCCTTTGATCAGTATAAAGTGTACATCTTTGTCTTTCTTAACTTTAGTTGCTTTAAATCTGATTCTATCTGACAATAAGATTGAAAGCCCTTCTTTCTTCTGATTTCCTTTTACTTGAAATACTGTTTTTCATCCCTTAACCTTGAGTCTTGATTTATCCTTCAAGATACAAGATATCCTTGTATCTTCTGGAGACAGCATATGGTGGCTTATGCTTTTTATCTAATCAATCAGCCTGTTCCTCTTCGGTGGTGAATTCAGTCCATTGACTTTTATTGAGAGTATTGATAAGTGTGGTGGAATTCTATTTATCTTCTTTTTTGAAAGCCCATTGTATAGTTTTATCCTTTGTGTCATTGTGGAAGCTAAGTTTTGACCTTTAGCTGCTGGGTGTTTACTTTGATAGTGGTCCATTTTGGTGGTCAGTGTTGAGAAGAGGTCTAAGTTATTTTCTGTAGAGCTTGTCTTGTTGTTGCAAATTTCTTCAGTGCTTGTATATCTGCAAAATTTTATGTCTTCATCAATTTTGAAGCTTGGTTTAGTAGAATACAGAATTCTGGGTTGAAACTTGTTTTGTTTAAGAATGTTGAAAGTGGATGACTGTACTCATCAGGCCTGGAAGGTTTCAGTTGAAAAGTCTACTGTCATCCTAATGGCTCTGCCTCTGTAGATCAGTTGGTGCTTACTCGCAGATGCTTGCAGAATTTTTTCTTTTCATCTTGACTTTGGACAGTTCATTACAATGTGTCTAGGAGAGGCTCTGTTTGAGTTGAGATGACCCGGTGTTCGATAGCCAACTGAAAGGAATGTGTTGGGATCTTTACTAAAACTTAGGAAGTTTTTGCTTATGATAGTCTCCAGTAGGGCTTCCGTTCCTTTGGGACAATCTTCTTCCTCTTTAGGAATCTCTAATATTTGTATATTTGAAAGCTTCATGGAGTCTTGTAGTTGTCTAAATGTCTTTTCTGCTTCTGCCTCTTTAACTATGTGGGTTAACTTGAAAACTTTATCCTCTAGCTCTGAGGTTCTTTCTTCTGCATGCTTTAACCTATTTTTGATAGTTTCTACTGCATCTTTATGTTCCTGATTGTCTCTTTCATTTCCTTAAGCTTCTCCATATTCTTTCTATATTCTATATGACTCTCATCTGACTTTTGGTTCTGTCCTTTTTCTCATCCATTCCTTTTATTGTCTTTGTTATCCATATTTTAAATTCCCTTTCTGTCAACTCCATTAATTCTTTGTAGGTGTAGTCCTCTGCAGTAGCTCCTCGTGGTCCCTTGTGAGAGTTCCCATTTTGGTTTTTCATGTTGCCTGAATTTTTCTGTTCCTTTCTCCTCACGTGTTCTTTCTTCTTCTTCTTCACCATCTTGTCCTCCTTTATCCTTCTCCCTGCCTTCTTGGTGTCAAACAGAAGTCCATGCTCTTGATGGCAATATGTCACCAGGATACCAGGTGCCTTTATGGTTTTTATAGGTGATAGAGAGCACAGCAAGCAACCTCTCTGGTCCTTATTCCAAACTTAGTTCTCTTTGGTGATCACCTCATTGTTTCCTCAGAATTCAGACCCTGCCAGTCTGGGAATCTTAAAGCTCACAATAATGCTTCATGGAAAGGTCTCACAGTGCCCCCTAATGTCATTTTCTGTGGGGTATAGGAGTCCCTCAGCACATGGAATTATTGTAAAAGACTAAAACTTGGACCCACACTTCTCACCACTTACAAAAATTGATTTAAGATGGATAAATATTTAAATCTAAGGCATGAAATAATAAAAATTATTGAAGAAAGTGTGTGGAAAACACTTGAAGATATCATCCTGGGGAAAGATATTATAAAGAAGACTTCTGTGGCAATTGCAACAACAATAAAAATAAATGATTTAAGTAAACTGAAATCTATACAGCTAAGGAAAGAACAACCACAGCAGACAGCCTTCAGAATGGGAAGAGAGATTTTCATTTTATGACTTAGACAAAAACTTGACAACTATGATCTATAGATAACTCAAATTAATCAACAAAAACAGTACTAACAATCCCACGTATCACTCAGCAAGAGAGATGAATAGAACCTTCCCTGAAGAAAACAGACATGGCTAACATGAAAAAATGCTCATCATCCCTAATCATCAGAGAAATACAAATCAAAACCATCCTGAGATATCTCCTAACCCCAGGGAGAATTTCCCATATCACAAAGTCTCAAAGCTGCAGATGCTGGCGTGATATGGAGAGAAGGGAACACAATTTTACACTGCTGGTGGAATTGCAAACTAACACAACCTTTTTGGAAGAAAGTATGGAGAGTCTTCAAGGAACTCATTTTAGACTTCCCATTTGATCCTGCAATCCCATTACTAGGCATGTACCCTGAAGAAAAAAAATAAATCCTCTTATCATAAGGACATTTTGCATTGACTGTTTATTGCAGCTCAATTTACAACCATCAGAATGTGGAAACAGCCTAAATGCCCACCAACTGATGAATGGATTAACAAGCTGTGATAAACGTATGCCATGGAATACTACCCAGCCATTAAAAAACATGGAGACTTTACATCTTTGGTATTAACCTGGATGGAGGTAGAACACATTCTTCTTAGTAAAGCATCACAAGAATGGAGAAGCATGAATTCAATGTACTCAATTCTGATATGAAGGCAGTATATGAGCTAATACAAGGGGTGCTAGGGGAATAAGTAAATGGAAAGAGGGGAGGCAGGAGGGAGAGGGGGCTCATGGTGTATGGTACAACTTATTCGGGGGAGACACAATTATAAGAGGGACTTTATCTAACAAATGCAATTAGTGTAACCTAATTCTTTGTATCCTTAATGAATCCTAAACCATACAAAATAATAATGCTAAAAAGGTAATAAAAAGCGTAAGTGTCAAAGAAAGATAATCTTTCACTCACAATTAGTCAGTACATCTAGAGAACTTAGCTTCTTTTTCTTATGTTATCAGAACATACCTGGATTCCCTCTAATTTTGCCATATTGCCTTAAGTGATTAATTTTTTTGTTACCAAGAGTCTCCTTTGAAGCTCCAACTTTTAACACTATGAGATTCTTCTGTGTCCATACCGACATCCTGGCCTGCAGCAGGGAATATATGTGTTTTTAGATGGAGAATTTTTATGAAATGTGCAACTTTCCTTGCAGCAGATTTGTTTGGCTGTTGAAGTCTCAATTACAACAAGCCGAACAGATTTTCCAAAAACCAGAGTAGAGAAATTAAAATCTCTGCTGCCCAAGCAATGTCAGTTGTTTGGTGCTGTGCTCATGCTTACAAGGGAGGATTCCAGAAGCATGCTATGGTTTGCCTTGTAGAGGTTTCATTCTGCAATAAAAATATAAAAACACTAGAAATAGCAGAATGTTACTGGATTCTCTTTTTTGTGGTTACACGATTTTATCTTATATTTCCAAAGCTTGCCCAGCAAGCTTTACCAAGTGCAGCTGGAGGTGGCGGGGGTGGGGATATTTAAACCTACACTGTGCAATGAAAGCCAGATTCTGAAACAGACCAGAAACTGAAGGACATTTGGAGTGCTTTTAAACTGCTCTTGACTCCATACTGACTGTCTCTTGTTTTGCTGATGGATGATCACTGGTCTTGATTTGATACTGATTGGGGAATTCATTATATGGGTATCCTCATCAAGATGGATATTGAGTTGTTCTCTACTAAGCTCTCTTATTCTGCTAGAAAGCATTTCTGTAGCCAACTGAAATGGACCTTTTTGTTCAGCTAGATTATCATTAGCATCTTTTGAACTTCAAGAAGCATTGGTGCATTAGATTGTCTTACTGTTTAAGAGAACTGGATGAGAGGAAGAAAAGAAAATGGAAATTTACAATTTTACTGCTTTTTCCCTCTGACTTGTGTAAAGGAAAGGTCATAGGCATGAACATTAGCAGGCATTACGAGATACTCCTTTAAAAGCTTGAATACTGGTGTCAAAGAATCTTCTCTGTTTGAACCACTGTTAAACCACTTACCAGGTGTTTCGTGAGACAAGAAGCTCCTTAACAGCTTGAAACTTTTGTTTTCTCATCTTTTATGTGAATCAAGACCTCTTTTGTAAAGTTAGAAAGATTTAATGAGGCAATCCATTTAAGTTGTTTAGCACAGTGCTCATAATGCCATAAACCCATGTGAGCAATTTTATATGCTCAGTTCTAGCAATTATTAGCTGGGTGACCTCACATGAAGAATTTACTCTCTCATACCTGTTTTCTCATCTTTAAAATGAAAATAATGATGCCCAACCTGGAGAACTATTTGAGCATTAAAATGAATATAAAGTCCCAAGCATTTGACACTTAGTAGTTACTCAATACAGTAGACCCTGTATACCCAGAGGTTCCACAGGGCCCATGGCAGAACTCAAGCATCCTAGAATTTTGGTACCTGAGGGCCTCCTAGAACAAATACCCATATGACGATAAAGGGCTTACTTTATGTACCTGTTTACTTCCCTCTTCACTGTCACTTAAATACCAAGTGTCAGTCCCTATACATCCTAATTGAAGACAGTCACCCACCATCATCTTTTTAGTGAAATGTTACCATGAATTAATGATGCAGATTCACCTTTCCATTCAGTTTTGGGTTCCTATTGCTTTGTGTTAAATAAATCTATAGCTTTTGCTTTAGACCCATATATAATGTTTTCTGTTCTATTATTTACTTGCCTATGGTGAAGAAATCAGTTGTTTTCTATTCTAAAATCAATTTGTTTTCTATTTCCAACTTCTGCTAGCAGGGAAAGTAAGATCTGATTGAAAGATTTGACTGAGGTTATGTGACTTTTGGGGTGTTCTCAGGTGAATTTTCTACCTCTGCACAGAGACTACTTTAATAGACCATGGAGGTTTCAGAGAGAATGTCAATATTACGTCTCATTACCTGCCACACAGCAAAAGAAATGCAGCCCCCACACCAGGGGTGTCAGCACAAAGTACACCATCAAGGTTTCATTTTCTAGTTTTGCCTAGATCCTGACAGATTTTAACATAGGAAAACTATTCAATCCTTACAGATACATCTTTCCTTTCAAGATTTTCAAATAATAGTTTTAGGAAAATGTTACTTTTTCATTTCTTGGCAATAGCTCTGTCAAGGACTTTTGAATGCAAGTCCAAATTCAGATCAGATTATTTGAAAACCCAATTAACCAACGGCATTATGTGTTACAAGAAGCACATCCCGGTGATTGACTTCCTTGCAGGCTCCATCCTTCTCCCAAACTCTGCGCTGTCTGAGAGGATGGAAAACAATGGATTGATTTAATGTATCTAGGCATTTAAAGCAGAACTTTGATAGGAATGTCGAGAATTGCCATTAGAAAGGGTACTGCTATGTATTTGCGTATTTCCTGAGAGCAGAAAATCTATGGTAGTGATTTGAATAAGTAATTTCAATGAAGTATGGAAAGGTGGTGGGGCTCATAACCTCCTCATTAGGCCAAGGTAATAATTTGCCAGAACAATTTATTTTAAAATAACTTTATATTTGTGTTATATTGTGTTGACAAGGGAAAGCAGAATTTTAGATGACTGATTTTCCCAGCTTTGGCTCTCCTAGGTTTTAAACTAGGGGAAGCTGAATAAAGGAATAAAAATCTGTAACCTGGTTAGTGAGGTATATTCTGACATTTTGCTTTTATTTTTGGATAGAGTATAGGTCACTATTTTTATTAATTTGCTCCAAAATGGAGATTATTAATTTGCTATAAAATATAATTTATTGAACAGGAAGTGTAATTCAGTAGTTGTAACATTCAATTCAGAGTTGGTAAATCAGGTTTTACTATTTTGTAATTTTGTTTAATCCTTCTGGGATGTTATATCTTTTTCTTACAAATGCAATAATGTAAATAGATGGTCTTTATGTCTCCTTCTAAAATTCTAAAAATCCATTCATCTTTTTTGTCTCTTTGAAGGTATAACTTTATATCACTTAAAGTTTAAATACCTCTCACATGACTGAATAATGTACCATAATTTTGCAGACTGCATTTTTTTTTTTTAATCACTTTCATTGTGGTCTTGGGGTAGCTACTTACCTTCCTCAGATGAACATCACCTAAATATAAAAGTGATGAATCTATATGTCTCTAATGTTTTCTGTTTCTAGTGCATATTTATTGAAATCATAGGAGGCATGAGGAGTATGGTTCTCAGTATAGGAGGAGATAGACATAAAGTAAAAAAAGATATGATGCCTACTCTTGAGAAAGATTTTTACTTCTATGATTGAGATCTGTGGTCTCCATGAAACCACTAAAATTAGGTGTAAAACATGCACTTGTGTTTTTTTAAAAAAAGAATCCATAGCTTTCATAATTTTAATTATTAAATTTAATAATTTAAATTTTACATGGTGAGTAAATTTAAAGGTTCAATTATTAGAAATCAACTGTAATGTTTCTAAAAATATGAAAGATGATGGGGAAGTGTCCTCTGAGACACTTGCAGGTGGCTCAGGATATGAATCCATTTCCTAGTAGTACTAAGATGTTTTCCCTTTTCATTTCTGTTTACTAATATATGGACAGGGAAGTTTTCTAGAAGTTCCATGATATATAATATCATAGGTGACTAAATATGGAAGCATATATGAGAATTCAGTTACCTTCTATTGAGCCAGACATTAAAGATATTGGCAAAAATTTAATCCAATGTTACTTTTCTGTGTACTTTTTTTAATTTTCAAAAATAGAATTATTTTTCCAAAAAAAAGATATCTATGTGAACATGTGATAACTTTTTGTTATTTTCAAGTAAATAAATATTTTAATAATTTCTCAATCGAAATTCTAATATGGTAAATATACTGATAGAATCTGCATAATTTTTTTCAGAGTCCTAAATGAATTTAAGAGTATCGTCAATGCAGTCCTGAGACTAAAATGTTTGAGAAATACTGACTTAGTGCATTAGTAGTGAACAGAGGTTGTCTTGCTATGAATGTTACCCAAAGAAGTGTATCTCTCTCACCTAATTGCCTGTGTGGGTGTGCAGCTTAGCAGAATAACTCCTTGTACACACTAAGTCAGAGATTTGGGCAATGGTGTGGCTTTGTCTTATTCAACATGCGACTTTCACGTTTGTTTTAGACAACACTGGCATCCTAGTTCCCTGGAAAATGGAATGAGCCCAAAGGCACAGAGGTAGGCAATTGTTATTAGCTTGGCCCAGAATTCTCACTCATCTTATTTTACTTACCTCCCATTGCCTAGAACTGAGTCTCACGGCCAAATCCAGCTGAATTGAAGGCTGGAAAAGACAGCCCACATATGAGTTCAGAAAGAAACAAAAACTAATCTTCAGGCCATTGCTCTGATGCCTCATTTTAATCTAGATCTGACATCTAGGTAGTTTAGATCCTATTCAATTTTATTTTCTTCCTGTGTAAATGGGTATAATGAACTTTGTTATTTATTTATTTATTTATTTATTTATTTATTTATTTATTTATTTGAGACAGAGGCTCACTTTGTCGCCCTTGGTAGAGTGCTGTGGCATCACAGCTCACAGTAACCTCCAGCTCTTGGGCTTAGGCTATTCTCTTGCCTCAGCCTCCCGAGTAGCTGGGACTACAGGTGCCCACCACAATGGCAAGCTATTTTTTTTTTTAGTTTATTTGTTTTTATTGTTAAATCATAGCTGTATACATTAGTGCAATCAAGGGGTACAGTGTGCTGCATTCATATACGATCTGAAGTATTCTCATCAAACTGTTCAGCATAGCCTTCATGGCATTTTCTTAGTTACTGTATGTAGGCATTTGTATTCTGCATTTAGTAAGTTTCGCCTGTACCCATTCCAAGATGCACCATAGATGTGGCCTCGCCCATTACCCTCCCTCCACCAAAACCTCCCCCCTCCAGTTTGGGCAGGGCTGGCCATTTCCAACCCACCACCCTCAGTATATGGGGCCACTGCCCTATTCACTAAGCCACAGGCGCTGCCCCTGAACTTGGATTTTAGAACATTTTTGTGAGCAAGGTTAAACAAAGGTATCAAAGATATGTATATAAATATGGCAAAGAGTATATACCTATAAATTTACCAAATAGTTGTGTGTATGATTTTTTAAAAATATCTATGGCCCTAAAAGCCTTACATCAGTCTTCTGGAGGAATTAACATTATGAGTAGATATAAAACTTGCCATAAAAATAACCACAATATATAATCACATGTGCTACGGATAATATTGGTTGTGTAAACTATTTGGGGGCATGGAGAGGATGAACACGTTTTAGTTTGTGCTTTCATGGAAGAACTTGAGTTGTAAGTCTTTGAAAGTTGTTTGCAAAATATCTTATTGAGATTTCTTTGCTCTGGGCCTCCACCATTCCCACTAGTTATGCTTCTGTGGCCCTTATCTGATTTTTCTTGTAATGATGAATTTTTTTACCTTCTTTCCTCATTAGATACAGCTCATAATCCTGGAAGGAGATTCTTTCTTAATTCCTTGCACCTAACCTGAAGAGTGGCATGTTGTAAGCCCTCTAATGTTTATTTATTGACTAGATACCAATAAGTTTCAATACAAGCAATTGCATAAAGTGCAACGGTAGAAGTAAAGAATTTGTGCTGAAAGAACATTTGTGAATTTGCAAGAGTAGTGTAGTAGGACACTGATGTGTAGCAATAACACAGACATCAGGAAGCATGAAGTAGATTATGTGAGCAAGAGCCATCACTGTGAAAGTTGGCATAAGCAGCCCAGGATGTGTAGAGCATAAATGTCTTAACACGATTATCAAGTAAATGAGGTGAAAGCTATATTAATTAGTTTGATGTAAGGATGTCAAATTGTATAAAAAAAATCAACACATTGTACCCCCCATATGCATAAATGTATTCATGATCTATGTGTATATGACTTAATTAAAAAAAAAAAAGAAAAGAAGAGAAAGGAAGGAAAGGGAGATAAAACAACCCATGCCCTGAAATAAAAAATAAATAAATAAATAAAAGAACCTAGTGACAGGAAAAAAAAAAATGCATAGAGTCTGATATAAGATGGCATAAAGGGATGGGAAGTTAGTCAGCAGAGATGATGGAATCGTGGTTCGATTGCGGCATCTGGAATATTTGTTAAATGAAGAGATGGCGAGTAAATGGATAGGTGATGAAACCACCTTTCATTTTATTTCATGATCCTCAAAGAAAATAGTTTTAGAAGAAAATCAATTTTAACTTATGAGAAGATTGAAAGAACACTTACTTAACAGTTAAAAATGTAGGAAATGTAAAAATGTAACAAATAAAGCATGAATTCCACAGGGCACAATAGTTCCCAAAGTTCAGAACATAAAGATAGAATTGAATTGAGGGAAAGCAGCACCGGCCCAGATCGAAGTGCACTGTAGCATCTTATGGGGACGACCTGGTCAAGAATGTTTGTGGAAATGTATTTGTACTCGTAATTGAATATCAGCAATTCAAATAAAAATGGGGCTTATACTTGAATTGCTTTTTTTTCCCTCTTAAGTATTTTTATTCAATCTACAAATACATATTGAGCGTTTACTAAGAGGCAGATTTTATACGAGGCTGTAAAGACATGTAGATAAATATGGCAAAGTTCATGCTCTTGATAATCTCAGGTTTGGTAGGAGAAATAGCACCTAATGAGTAAATATATAACTTGTGATGTGAACAACAGGGAAGAATTATTAAAAGCAGATGTAGAACATTTACCTTCCCGAAAAGAGGAAGGAGAGCATCACAGTGGAGCAATACAGCAGCCTTGGCAGCGTGAATGCCAACTGGAGGTCGATGCCATCTCAGAATGAGCAAACTGGATATAGAAACACACGGGAGCTTAAAGTGACATGCTGCATTTCACACACTGCAAGGGACTTGTTATTTCTGAGCCATAAGTGCAAGAATAGCAGAAGGTATTTACTTAACAATTAGATATTATAGAAACCAGAGAGGACTTTTCATGCTGTGCTCAGAAATTGGGGCTCTTTCTTGCAGGTGCATTGGAGCCTAGTAAGGGGGCAACTGTTTATTGGCTGAGGAGGGCGTAATTGAAGGATTTTCACAGGACAGGTTCAATCATCATGTCTTCCATGAAGAGGGAAGTTTGAGAAACAGTGATAAAGATTTGACAGTAAGAAGCCCCACATTTGATGATTTGAAACTAAACCAACAGGGTCATGGAGAGGAGAAATAAACCCAGTCCCTGAGCAGAGCAAGTGATCAGTATAAATTATGATAAAGACTTGGATGCTAAGAAGATAAATATGGTGATGCTGGAGACAGTGATTTTGGAACCTTTTAAAAAGTAAATATGTCTTGCTGGCATCAAAACATTAGTAATTCTCATGTAGGAATTGCTCAAGAAAGTGCACTGTGCCAGACAGAACAGGAAAGTTGTTCTCTTGTCTCCAGTAAGTAAGTAAATAAACAAACTAATAAATAAAGAAACTAAATTCTCTATAGGAATAGGGTTGTTTCAAAATATAAAGGGCTTTTTAAAAAGTTAGCTTTATGATCTCACCATCCACACATAGTTTTAAATTCTCACAAAGGGACATCTTAACATTTTTTGCTAATTAAGGTATGATAACAAATCCTTTAGTGATCCCTGGTATATTTAGGCAAAAGAATGCTTGCAGTGAATTAGATTCTAGCAGGACATCAAATAAGGACATTTCACGTTGAAGTGCCTACAGCTGACAGCCTTCTCGTTGCTTGGAGAGTAGTTAGTAATAGTGCTTCCTTAAGGAATCATGAAACTAGGCAAGTTAATTCCCCCGGATAATTTTCTCGTACATTAGCCTCGGCAATGCAATACAATCAGTTACATCTGATAAAGCCAATCATTAGTTTATTATTCTTATGGGGCACTGGAAATATCAAGTCTCATTGTGACAACTATTGCACAATCTGTCTCCTTTTAAAATAGATTCTCCGTTTCAGGCCCAGGCCGTTCTTTTGTGCCCCTCTGGGGACCTGTCCTCCTGATAAATCCCAACTGCACCCGTCTGCTTCCCTGTCCAGGCTTGCTCAGTTTTCTGACCTGTGACCCACACAAGATCTTGCCTAGGCATTGAGGAAAGGAAATTTTTATTACCGTAGGTCAATTAGGACTCTATTTTTTTACTTCCGTGCTTCAGATTTTCCCCAAAACCAAATATTTACATACTTATATAATTAAAAATTATATTTACAAACTTATATAATTAAAAAGCTAACATGTGATTTTATTTAAATAGGAGAGTTTATGAGAAAAAGACACTATAAAATTGCAAGTGCTAATCAAATGTAAGGAGTATCAAGTTCAATGATGATTTGCTACATATAGCAGAATTTCCTGTTTCTCTAAATACTTTTCTCTTGCATGATTCATTATATTGGTGGGCTGATATGTATGTTTGTCCTAGTGCCCTAAAAAGTACAAAAACCAAAGTATGATAGTGAATATTAGTCAAAAGGATAGATAATCGTTAGCATTAAAAAGGATATCAAAATGCCATAAAATGCCCGAACATTCAAAATTCTAATAGATGAAATGTTTTCAGTGGGATTTTAAGTCCAGGACACCTATCTGCAGGCATCCTTGCTTTCTTTCAACAACTTCATTATTCTGCTTCCAGTATCTTAAGGACTTGGGATTTTCCGGGTTAATTTTCAAGTCCCTATTTGTTTGTTCATGTGTATATAAAACATGTCGAGTATTAGATATGTGCTGGGATTCATGAGCTTTGAGAATAATAACCAGGCCTTGCTTCTGAGGAGATAGTGGTTCAAGGGGACATAGCTAAGCAGAGTGAAGATTGCAATTCAGCAGGATCCAGGAGGCACGAGATATTGGGTAATCACAGACAAGGAGCACATCTACTCTCAGCTCATTAAATTATGTTTAATAGTCAGAATTTAGAGTTTTGGAGGAGGCAAATAAGCAGGCTGAAAGGAAGGAAAATACATTCACTGGGGAAATATATTTTTCTAAAAAAGCTCAAAAGAACCATGAATTCAATAATGAATTTGAAATGAAGTAAAGTAAGCAATACTTACAGAGGAAGCCAGGTTCATATAACTTATAATAAACCGATATATCGCATTCTTATGTAAAATATATCTATTTTGAGCAGAAAAGCTCAGCTCAAGGCTGTTAAACAAACATTACTGCATACATAGTCTCTCCCTTCGGGTCTTTAAAAGTTGAGTAAATTCCATTCTTTGCATAATTCTGAAAGCTTTTCCTCCTAAGAATCATTTCCCCTCAACTTTCACAACATAACTGTACCTATTGTAAGTCCTTATTGTGTTCTGGAAAGGTTTTATTAATGACCAACCCTTATTAAACTCCATGACAAGCTTAGCAAGCACATTATCCTGTTCTTTACAAGTTCAGGCCATAATGAACTCAGCTACAGAGTGAAAATATCAACATACAGAAGGCCTGAAGTAGATTTCATAAGCCACAATTCTTTTTATATTATGTTTCTGCAAGGTCTTTATGGGAAATTCCTTGACAGTAATTGTATTTTTCCAGGCAAAAATTTTCTCTTGTTTTCCTTTTATATGAATAACAGTGAAAACTCAGAAATAATTTCAAAAATTAAAAAACAATTTGACATAACTCAGGCATATGTCAGAACATAACCATCAGATTATGTATTAATAATAAGTAACAACTGTGTGTGTGCACATGTGTATGTGTATGTGTGTGTGAAATTGGGCAAAAAGGAATGAGAATGGAAGAAAAAATAAAACTTTTAAAAAATTAAATCATAAAGAGCTAGATCATGTATACATTAATGCATTTATGGGGTACAATGTGCTGATTTTTCAAATACAATTTGGAATGCTTACATCATACTGGTTAATATATCCCTCATCTCATTTACTTAATTATTGTCCTAAGACATTTATACTCTATACTTAATAGATCCAACATGTACCCTTGCAATATGCACCATAGGTGTGATCCCACCATTCACCCTCCCTCCATCTGACCTCCAACCCCCCTCCCTCCATCATCCTGGCCACAGTTGTGATCTATTCTTCATATGAAAGTGTGAGTGATTGCAAATTGGTTTCATAATAGTACTGAGTACATTGGATACTTTTCCCTCCATTCCTGAGATACTTTACTAAGTAGGATATGTTCCAGCTCCATCCATATAATCGGAAAAAAGGTAGTCTCCGTCTTGTTTTAAGGCTGCATAATATTCCAACCCAACAAAGCTAGAACATTTTTTATAACAAATAATTAAAGTACCTAGTGGAGATTGAAGTGTAAAATTCGAAAAAGATCTAGATTAACATGTATGTGCTAAAGTAATAGGAAAAGTTAATGTAACAAAGAAGAAAATAAAGTGGAGATTTTTGAGTCTTCACACAAAATTTGTCACACAATTTGAAAATTTAGGCTGAGTTTTCCAGAATTTCTATGACAATCATTTCTTTAAGTGTAAAAGAAAGTGGAAATGTATCATTCAGTCACAAGCCTACAGGAGCTGGTTGTCGTCTTGCCTGAATCCACTAAATGCAACATCAGGTTCAAAGCCCCATGTAAGAGACAATTGGGAGAAGGGCTGAAAGTTGGATAGGCAAGGGCTTTACAGATCTAAGTCTACTCTCCCTGGGATTTAACAATTAAGTTAGTTTGTAAGAAGGAAGTTGTACAACAGTGACCAGAACCTGGAATACTGTAGCAAATCTGGGGAAAAGTGAAATGAAACTCAGTTTTAGAAATGGAAAAATATGAACGCCGAACTCAGTCAACCATAGAGACTTTGTTTATAGTCAGGCAGGGAAGGAGAAATTTTAGGCCATTCACTTAGATACTAGCATTTTGTAGACATTGAACATCATGGGGACCCAATAAACGTAAGGAAGGGTAATCTGCAGAACTTGTTACACTGTTGGGAAAGCTTTGAGTGAGATAGAGTAGTCGCCAGCCACCCAACTCAAAATGCTCAGGATTCCTGTCTTAGTATGCTTGGGCTGCCGTAAAAAATGCCACAGACTACACCTGTGGTGCATCTTACAAGGGTACATGTGAAGCTTAGTAAATGTAGAATATAAATGTCTTAACACAATAACTAAGAAAATACCAGGAAGGCTATGTTAACCAGTGTGATGAAAATGTGTAAAATGGTCTATAAAACCAGTATATGGTGCCCCCTCCCCCCAAAAAATAGATGGCTTCAATAACAGAATTTTTTCTCAGAGTTAGAGGAGGGAGGCTTTAACATCAAGGTATCAGCAAGGAAAGTTCCATTCTGAAGCGGCTTCTTTTTTTCTAACAGGTGGCTGCCCTTTCAGTGGGTACCGTACTCACGTGACCCTCTTTATCCTTGGTGGGTCAGAGAAAAAGCAAGGTCCGCTATCAAGGCCGTAATTCCTTCAGGAGGTCTTGATCCCAGGGCTGTCTAACCCTAATTACCTCCTGAAATCTTCATCTCCAAACATCATCACACCTGGGGGTTAGAACTTCAGCATAAAAATTTTGTAGGGAGGGTGCCGCCTGTGGCTCAAAGGAGTAGGGTGCCTGCTCCATATGCCAGAAGTGCTGGGTTCATGCCCAGCCCTGGCCAAAAACTGCAGAATAAAAAAAAGAAAAGAAAAGAAAGAATTCTGTAGGAACACAAATATTAAGTCCCTAATGACTTCCTCCTTTAGGTACTGAGTCTTGGAAAGAAACTTCTCCAAAGTAAGCCTCTGCTGGAGTTCCCAGGTAAAATCTAAAACACCCAGTTTGATTGGAAAATCAAACAAATAATATTTTAGAATAAATAATCCCCCAAGAAACATTTGTAACATACTTATCCTAAAAAGCAAATGGAAAGTGTTGCCTCTTTATTTGAAATTACAATGAAAAGGGGCAACCTGTGTTTTTGTTTGCTAGATTTGGCAGCTCCAGCCCTTCATTTGTGGGTGAAAGGCTTTAGCTGTCCTTGGCACCCAAATAGTCATTCTACATCAGGAGAAGCCAAGATGGACGGTCCCACACAGCTGGGATGGCTGCAGTTTATACGTTGTTATTTGATTATCCTGATGATTTGCTATGTCGTAGAGATAGCAATTTTTCAGTTTCAGGTATTGACTATGGCGCCCATTACTTCCTCTAGTATTTAGTCACTGGAAAGCTGGAGGGGTCTGCTTTAAGTACACTTAATTGAAAGGCTTGTCTAAATTGTCTCTCATGAAGTTGAAGTGACTTAACAAGGAGGGCAAATCGGATCTATGTTCAGACCCTTCTCCTCTTACTAGGTCACTGATAGCCCTGCTACATTTGCAGAGATTCAGCCAGCTTTCTTCATTTTTCTATCTGAGGGCCCTGAGTTAAGGAAAGAGTGCTTGGAATCAGAGTTAGAATTTAAATTCAGGCCCTTACTGATGTTTCCCTGTGAACATGTGAGAATTATTCTCTCTGCCAAACTTCAGCCTCTTTCCCTCCATAACTGGGATAGCAACACACTTACCACCGACTGTTTTCTTTAAAGGGTGATAATGATTACAGACATCATGACATTACTGTGTGTCAAGGTCAGCGCATATAAATTACAAAATGTCATAAGTTAGCCTATTTAACACTCAGCACACCCTATGGAGGTAGGTACTATTCTCATATATTTTTTGTGGATTCTAAAATACTAGTGCAAAACAGTTAAGTAACAATTCAAGGGTTGCTTAATGTATATTATTACTTTTATCGTCATCTGAATCATCATTATTATTATTTCAGTGTTTAGCAAAGAAGAATTTATTTAAAAATTTAATTCAATGAAAGTGCTATTCATTTGCCGCTTAATATTTTGGAAGCGGCAAATATTTAATCATTTTCATTAAAAAAAAATAATAATAATAGAAAGAGTCCTGTCCAATGTGGGCACAGCTTAATTGCCCCAGTCTGTCAGTGACAAACTTTGGGGCTAACAGAAGGGGAACTATAGTCAAATTTCAGTATATTCAAGTTTTTATTAAGTCTTTGGCAAGTTGGAGTCATTTGAAGCCTGTTAGAGAACATATTAAGTGAGAAGAATAAGAGTGAGAAAGGAAGTTGGCATTCAATGCCCAGGATCGCAGAAACCCTACCTTATTGTTTCTTCTCCGTTGTTGAAACATATTGGACATTTTAAGATTTCATACTTTCCCTTTCATATGTAACAGGGCCATTCATTATTGTCTGAGACTCCAGTAAAAACTAATATTACTCCCAATGATTTTGGCACTGAGATTTTTTGGAGCAAAACTGTATATCTACTAAAATACAAAACATGATAACTTTTTAGTCATGTTGGATGATGTACTTTCAACGGACAACATTCAATAAAATCCTGCAGTGAATTGTAGATGGGTTAAGTAAATAAATGTGAATCATAGACTCATCCAATCTCATGGTAAAACATTGATTTTAAAGGTCATTTATTCCACATTGCCTTTTTTTTTTTTTTTTTTTTTTTTTTTTGCAGTCCCATTGATACTTTCAGCTAGTGTACAATATATGTGTTAGTAATACAGTATTTTATTTCCTTAAATTAGGGCCTCTAAAGGAAAAAATAGTTATAATTCTGGAATATCTCCCATAAAAAAGCATTAAAGATTGTGCTCTATTTCCATAAAAGCATTATGGGCTAGTAATTGTGTGTGTGTGTGTGTGAGAGAGAGAGAGAGAAAGAGAGAGAGAGAGAGAGCGCGCTGACTTGGGAGTTTGTCACTTGACCGAACATACTGTTGGGAAGTATTGGAGGCAAAAAGTGAAGTTTCTTAAGTCTGTCTGATCTGAAGACCTGCACCCTGTTCCTTGTAGCATATCACCTCTCTGGAATGGGTGGAGTCAGGGGAAGGGAGGGTTAATTGCTTTTTTTTTTTTTTTTTTTTTTTCATTTCTTTATTGTTTATTGTTGGGGATTCATTGAGGGTACAATAAACCAGGTTACACTGATTGCATTTTTT
Source organism: Loris lydekkerianus (assembly GCA_963574355.1). Taxonomy (NCBI): domain Eukaryota; kingdom Metazoa; phylum Chordata; class Mammalia; order Primates; family Lorisidae; genus Loris; species Loris lydekkerianus. Next base: position 85,185 of record CAUYPK010059564.1, read on the forward strand.
AGGTAAAGTCCCTCTTACAATCGTGTCTTGCACCCAGAAGGTGTGGCACACACCAAAGCCCCACTCCCCTCCCTCCTTCCCTCTCTTTGCTCCTCCTTTCTGATTTCATTTCTTTTTTTTTTTTTTTTTTTTTTTTTAAAGCAGGAACTCAACTTTATTGCATCACGCAGCCGCTTATATAGAGCGTGGGGAAGGGGCGGGGAAAGAAGGCGGGGGGAGAGGTGCGTGACAGGGTCGGGCCAGTGGCATGGTACCACGTTGGCTGTATCTAGGTAGCGGCAGTTTCGGGCCGGGCCTTGCTGAGTC